>JAGKTI010026420.1:0-13603 GCA_018397915.1 Birgus latro | reverse complement strand
GTGTGTGTGTGTGTGTGTGTGTGTGTGTGTGTGTGTGTGTGTACGATTCAGAAATAAATCTGAGTACAAGTGTGCTGGCGTGAAGTAATCAAAGATTTACAACGGTAGCTACAATAACGATGAATACTTTCCGGGTCTATTGAAGCAGAGGTAATTCATCACAGACATAAATCGCAGCGTAACACGTACACTTGAATCATACAGCAGCGTGTTTAGTATATCACCCAAACACTCACGCGCTAACGGCTTGCTGTTCTCAGGCAGATCATTACAAATAAATAATGTACAACTGATAATCTATACCGGCTACTCTCCTCAACCAACTTAGTCCTTTTATATCGTGTTGGTAAGAGCTGTGGCACAAGAGACGTGATGTGTCATAGATTACTCACCTAGGTTATAATATAGCAGTTTATCCAACTTACTCAACTAAAAAGGTACCAGTTTACAGTCATACACTGGGTACTTGTGTGTGATGACTGAGTGCATGTGTGTACACCTCTATTTGTCCATGTGGTGGACAGGGACGGAAGCAAGGACATTAGTGTGCTGATTTTTAAGTTCTTTTGTGAACCTAAGCAAAAAAATTCGTGAAGTAGGTAAAGTAAATTAATAAATATCTAGAGATAATAAGAACACATGACACAGATGCTAGCAGTAAAAGAGAAAGAGTGGGTGTGACACAACCCCGACCTACATCACCCTTCTGCTCCACGGTGCTGAGGCGTTCTATTATATTTTCCAAGGTGGGAATATATTTGGCTTTCTCTGATTCTCCTTGTGTTTTTGTTGTTGGTGCTCTCGTTCTTTTTACCAGCATTCATTGCCATGACCTGATCAATTTATTTCTAGGCCGATTTTCTCTGATACAGGTGTGTACACTTAATTCTGATATTTCAGCATACTTTTCTTAGATAACAGACTTAGGACTTTAACATTTTTTCAGAGTTTAAAAAGTGCAAAAAGACAGGGGCAGAGACACCAGACTCAAAAAACAACTATTCCAATAAAGGTGCGTGTTATAA
Source organism: Birgus latro (assembly GCA_018397915.1). Lineage (NCBI taxonomy): Eukaryota > Metazoa > Arthropoda > Malacostraca > Decapoda > Coenobitidae > Birgus > Birgus latro. The sequence goes on along the minus strand of JAGKTI010026420.1, from coordinate 12,578 downwards.
TACATTTCGAAATTAGCTACAGTATGCCATGCAGCGAGTTCAGTTCGAATTTGTCCTCTCGTCTGCTGTTCATTTACGAAGGAAAATAGTTCATTAGTTTAGTCTGCTTGTGTTAAGGGATACTGGTCAGGCAGCAAACTCTGGAAAATGCAATGCATTTACTGGCAAATGTTGCCTTTATTTATTACTTTTATTACTTGTGTAATGAGACAGCAGGGATATGAACTTAGCTGGTGTTTACTGTCTACTTTCCTGTTCTTTTTGGAGAAGTCTATTATTTAAACCTTGACCACGTCTATACTAGTCTGCCAACGGCACCCACCTTCAACAGGGGTACTATGCCCCAATCCTGTCCCAATACCGCAACCATTTCAGGACGACTCACCTTCTTCTCTATCCTCTATCACCCATTTTCTGCCTCCCTCCCTTCCCCATCAAACAATTTCTAAGAGAAATTTCCATCACAGTGTCAACACGGCACCATAGACAACGCACATCTTCACAGGCTGCGCTAGTCCTGCAGTGCAGTTCTACATACAATCATCCCGGCCCTCCCTGGTCATCCCAGTAACTCTTTTCTCTTCACCTATTTTTGTTTGCCGAATAAGTATATAATATACCAGCAACCAATGAACAAGTCTAACTTATGCTGCACGTGGCATCAAATCCTGCAAACTCACACGTGATGCTCACCCCATTAATTTGGCAGTAAAGATGGGTTTCAGGATTCTCTCTCTCTCTCTCTCTCTCTCTCTCTCTCTCTCTCTCTCTCAAAAACTTGTATCTTCAAAACGGCAGTACCCATACGGTGATTTCTAGAAGACGTCTACATAGGCATCAACTAAACTCATCTATATTGTCCTGAATGGATCAGATGTACCCAAAGACACTTATAATGGCTTGACAGGCCTGAGTTTTTACATTTCTAAAACTATTGCTCTAGTCTGATTTTTGGCATACACATTCAAGGGCATGACCTGATTTGATCTATATTTTACTTGTATCACTCGGGCAGACCTTAGGATTTCGAATCATGTAAGCTAACTGAAAAGAAAATTAAACTAACCTGCTTGGCTTTGAACGGAATGATTAAAATGGATCTGATATGACCTGAATGATTGTGAATAGGGCTGAAACTGCCTGAATGGAGCTGAAGTAGGCTGAATGGTTTAAACTTGAACTTAATGGCCCTGACCTACCCTGAATGGATGTCAAGAGATGGTCTGAATAAGCCTAACTGGACCTGATTTACCCTAAACTTAAATGCATTCACCTAGAGGAGATGGGAATAAAGGACCTAAAATGACACTGGTGTACCAGAACAATTAGCTGGGTCTGGATAAACCTAATTGGCCCACAATGTCTCTGAACTGAAGTGACTAGGGATGAATGGCTGTGGTCTGTATCACGGGCGGCTTTAATGATTTAGGAATATCGTAATTGTTTAAATTAACCATCAGCTAAGCAGAATGTATTTGACCTAACCTAACTCGGCCTGACTAAGAGGGAAGAGCCTGGATAGAATATCAATGGCCTGCATAGACTTACCGAGATGTAAGTGGACCTACCTTCACTTGAGTTAATAAAATGTGTTTTAATGAACCTGAAATGATCTGAATGGATTTACTTGATGTTATTAGCAGTTAGTCTAAAGGAAAGAGCATGGAATGTATGCGTTCATACTCGAAAGAATAACTTTCGTAACCGGCATGCCAGGTGGACGACCCTCGGCCATGGACGCAATAATCTTTTCATGTAGATTCAAAGAAGTACCGCCCAAGGTCATGCCAGTTCCCAGCATCGTAGTGCCTCCGATATTTTAATGTTTGTCCCCCAGAGATCCGAGGGCACACAAGGGTCCTAAGGATGTTTTTCTTGGGGTTTCATAGATCGGATATGGACGTGGTAAGTTAACAATACCAAGGTACATTTGTCACAGAATACACTTCCCAAGACATTTTGACAAGTGATATTTTCAGTACAGTTGCAGAAACAATTTTCCTGTCTGTAATAATTTATGCCACATGTTTGCCCGCTTTTCAAGATGCCAAGTTTATGCGGGGAACACAACAGCTTATCTTGTTCTTATTTTTTAAGATAACTTCCAAATAAGCCTTCACTGTACACGGACCTTTCATCATTAAAGCTCCAGTGATATAATCTCATTGCCTCCACCTACCCTTAACACAAATCTAGCCCATCAAACCCATTTCTTTAGCTTTCACGGCAATTTCCTTATCCCCTTCATCCCTGAAACTTTTATTGCTCGAGGATATGAAATAGACTTACACTAACGTCAAACTACTAAGCCTACAACGCTCATTTTCGTGGGATATACTTTCGTTCTCCAAATCCCGCAGAGCACCAGCCACCCCTTCTCACCTATTCATTTGTTCGCCACACCCAACCCTTTGCCCTCTTTGGCGGCGTCGTGGTGTTATACATGTAGTCGACGAATGTGCCGTGTACTTTACTAAATCTTGAAGTAAATCTTCCATAAGTTTTACCTGGAACTTATATATATTACATTTCAAAACATACGTCTATGTAAAGGCGCTTGAGGAGGTAAGCTCAGTAACAGATTAAATGCTTACTTTCACAACAGTTAATTTTGATTTGTCCCTTGTGTAATTCGACCTTTATCGATAATAGTTTGCCTTACCTGAATATAATCACTTGACATTAACCGCAACAAGCTTGAAAAGTGTACCACTCCCACTGACAAGGCTAAGGAAGCTGGAGCAAAAATACCACCATTGTTCCTCTTGAATTCTTTTTTACCTTCCACCTGGCAGAGTCAGAGGAGGGTCTTGTTATCACTGGGATCACCAGGTGTCCGTCCGTAGAGTTGGGCGGCTGGACGCGTTAAGAGGCAGGGCGGCTGGCCGGGCAGAGAGATTTCGTTTCCGGACCAGAACTCAGAACGTATTCACTGTAGAGTCATGATACTTCACATAGTTATGTGTCTTATAGTGAGCTGCTGCCTTTTGATAGGTAGAATGCTGTGTCTTAAACAGTTTTTTTTATGAAAATGTAAAAAAAAAAATCATTTCCGGGCTAGGACTCAGAAACTAATACAGGTACAGGCTTCAAACTCCCCAGGAATATGTGCTAATGTGCCTCCTGGTGCCTTTTGATAGAATGCCATGAGATTATGCTATGAAACTGCAAATATACATACAACTGATTATTTTAATGCATTTTTCTATTAAAACTTTGCAGCTATTACACTTAAGAGGCGGAAATTGTGTATGATAAAAATTGTATATCTAATTATGTATGAAGTTGCATGACTGTCCCTATTATGTTACCATAAAAAATGGCTGCCTAAATGAAAAAAGCACGAGTCATAGTTTCATCAGATCTGCTCATAACATCATTATTACCATGGATACCCTATTGAAACTTTTACGTTTTAATGTCTCTGTGCTATAAAGGAGGAAGAGGGGGTTTAGGGCCGCCATGAGCTTGGTTTGGTGTGCATGGAGGTGAGGGAGGAATGTGCTTGGTGAGATGGAGGGTTGCAACAGAGCAGCGTTGGCTATGTTCCTTCCTACTGTTTAACTCAGTCTTGTTTCATACCTCGTGCTGCGAAGGCGGTTCTCGTGGTTCCCCGAGACTCATTAGCAACATTTCTTTGATAATTCATTTCTGTATGCGTGACGTTTATTATTAATGTAAGCAGAAGCTGTGATAAAGAGATGAATAACATATAAGAGAATATTCAGGAGTAATGTGCATAATAAATCGGTAGGGATGAGGTGTTAAGAGGCCTCAAGCTCACCGGAATACTGCCACTCGTCTAGCTTTCCATCATATTTTATTTTTCTCCATTCTTATCTTTCTTATTCCTAACTGGCTATTCTCTTCATTCTTCCCTTGCCTCCTTCCTTTCCTTCACATTTATTCCCTGTCACTATTGCTGCCATTCGTTCAGGTCACTTATCTCGGTGCCTGATCCGCTAATATTGCACCATGTATCCATCCCTGAACAATGACCACCGCCATGCCTGTCACCGTCAGCACCCACCCAGCACTCACCCTCCATCACCAAGCCTCAATTGATTATCGCCGGAATCTGATCACCCAGTATATACGAGCCTCAATTACCCTCAGTCCGCTAAGAGCCTCTCTCCCCCACCCCTCACCATCAATTATTCCCCGGACAGGATAACTCGTATTTTTTGCCCCGTAGTGTGTTCATATACTTAATGCTCGCCCGGCCTGGCTCACAATGGCCTCTGGGGTAATGTAAGTGGATGGTTGCCGATGAAGGGTAATCACTTAGCCCAGCGTAGCCTCGGTGTGAGCGTTGTGTGATTGTACTGGTGGAGGTAATGATTTGTTGATGTGCGCGCTAATGTTGTGGTTCACGGTTTGATGTGCCCCTTCTATTGTGTGTGTGTGTGTGTGTGTGTGTGTGTGTGTGTGTACGTTGGATAAGCTGTTATTCAATGAATGATTGGAGTGTTGATCGTATCTTGCTCCTTGCGTGAGTAACATCGTCGTAGAATACTGTATACATTAAGATGCTGAACTGTGTCTTTAGCATTAATGTACTCTACGTCTTCGTGTTGATGCTCATATAACAGAGTTTACAGTATAGCTTCCTACAGTCCTTTGCCTAAACATCTGTTTGATTTTGTGTTTATATTCAGTGCTGCGTGCAAGAGAAAATCACCACAGGCAGAGTAGAGACAGGAACCAGAGTGCACATTATTGGTCTGTGGAGCTCAGAGTAGTTCTGGTGTCCCTTGTTGGACAGTAGACAGTAAAGCAGAGTCCAATGTGCTACATTTGACCAGTGTACCTTAAAGCAAGGTCAAGAGAGTTCGTTTTTGGCCACGGGAGCTCAGAGCATGGTCCAGAGTGCCAATTATTGAACAATAGAACGTAGAGCAAGGTCCACTGTGCTCACATTTGGCCATTAGAGATTAAAGCAGGGACCAGGGTGCTTACATCTGGCTCCTGAAGATCAAAGCAGGGTTCACTGTGCCCACATTTGGTCACTGGAGATTAAAACAAGGACCAGAGTGCCAGCATTCGGCCGCTGGAGATTGAAGCATTAAAGCATTGTGACACTAAGTGGGATTGGGAATTAGTAACTAGCGGTGTACCACAGGGGTCAGTGTTCGGTCCCTTGTTATTCATTATGTTAATTGAAATGATCGAGACTTAAGAATCACTTGCAGTATTAACAGATTTGCTGATGACACAAAAAGATGACGTTACTCAACTGACGACTACGTTAACCTTCAAAAAGACCTCGATATACTGTCCGAATGGTCTAAAAATTGGCAAGTGGAAGACCATCGTAGATATCATATACAACTCAACTAATAAAGAAATCAATGAATCGGAACGCGAGAGGGATTTAGGAGTCATGGGTAGTAAAGATTTCCCTAAGCGTGAGAAACAGGACATCTAAATTAATATTAATTTATCTAGCATTAGTACGGCCACACTCTAGACTGTGCCGAACAATTTTGATGTCCGTACCATAGAATGGATGTAAATTCGTTAGAAAATGTACTAAGAAGAATGACAAAAATGAAACAAGATGTTAGGAACTTTTCCTAAGAAGACAGAATGAAAAGACAGAAGGCGTAGAGTAAGGGGAGATTTAATTGAAATGTTTAAGTAGATGAATGGAATAATTACGTGGGATATTAAAAAGATAATTAAAGTGAAAATTGATAGGACCATAAGTAATGATGTCATACTAGATAAAATCCGCTTTCGTAAGGAAATAGGTAGATTTTGGTTTGGTAATAGAGTAGTAGATAAATGGAATAAGCTACCAAGTGATGTAGTTGGTGCCCCTTCCACTGAGAGTTTCAAACATAGGCTAGATAAGCACATGACAAGTAAGGGCTGGATATAAAAAAAAATCACCTAATGACAAATACTAATTAATTCATCTTCCTTTTCAGGTAACATTATGACAGTCTCTTTTTTTTCTTTCGCACTTTCTTATAAAATATCCACGCCAGTTTTTCTGTACTGAGTGGTGTTCCTGTCCATTTTTTTTTTTCCAGCTAGTTTTGGCTTGAGGTTTTGGTGGGTGGGAGACAGCTTTCTTCTTTAATATCCTTGTCTCTTTCTTGCAGTTTAATTACTCTTGTAGGAACTGCCTAGCATGGGTCAACTGGCCTACTGCAGTATTCCTATTCTCTTATGTTCTTATATTCATTGTGCTCAGATTTGGCCACTGAAAATTCAAGCAGGGTCCAGCTCCAGAATGCACACGTCTAGACAATGAAGCTTTATCAGAAATACTTAACTCTGGATTCAACAAGAACTATGATATCCGTGGCCTGTGAGGTGAAAGAGTAATAAAAATTTCTACAGTTAGGTAAGGAAGCCAGCTGTAACTGACAGGCCGATGTGTGTGTGTGTGTGTGTGTGTGTGTGTGTGTGTGTGTGTGTGTGTGTGAGTACACTATATATGTAAATGTAACAGTTATGTTATTTTCTTAGTCTCCTGGTTTAATTATCCATGCCATATTCTACTGGTTTATCATTGTACTATCTCCCATTTTTTCTATTTCTTTTCCCCGCACATAATCGTATCATTAGCCAGTGTCTTTAAGTATGTATGTACGAGTCAGCTGAGAGTGCTTGTGTATGTTCTAAGCCTTATTTACACGCATATGTCATGATGTCAGTGCCTGTGAGTCTACATGCTTGTAAGTGGGTGACTAAGCACAGTCTAGGTACAAAGAGGTTGCATTATTCCTTTGCAAATAATCAATACTCCAGCATTCGCCATGTTTGTCAAGGCTACTGACTGTGCTGTGTGTCCGTGTCATTACGTAAATACTTGTGTTTGCGGTCTCATAACGTGACTTATGGCAACTCCAGCACAACATACAACACAGGCTTAAGTAATCTGTCAGCGTTACGGCCAAATGTTTGTCTATTCCTCAAGTGCCAATCCAACGAGCATTATACAGCACTGGCAGGGATTTGTGGGCATTGGATGTTGAGGAAGGACTTAAATATGACAGCCTTACACAACAACCTTTTTCTACAGTAATATGCCACAGTCCCTTCCCATACTAACCTCAACGGATCACTTAGCTTTTATTTAATTATTTCCGTCTTTGGGCAGTTTAATTCAGCTAAGGTGGAGAGAACCTGTTGTATATATGCAAATGGAGACTTTTTTGACTCTCTCATTGAAGGTGGTTTCTCGAAATTCGACAAAATAATCTGTAGGTAGCACGAACACAAAAAGATTTCACCGGACTGAAGAGGCTAAATAGGAACAGAAAGAAAATATATTACCAAATTTACCACCAAACTTGATCATTCACATAGGAGGAAAAAAATATATATATATTGCCACAGCCTCCAGCATTACCCACCACCAATATTCCATTTTAACACGGGAAAGGCTGAATAAAAGCGTAACCTCCAACAGGCAGGAGCCTTTACGAGGGGCCAGTGGTGAGGACTGACGTGCGGAAGGGTCAGGAACTTCGCACTTGTGATATAGTTTTTGTTTTTGGTCTAAACGCATTAACATTCCCCCTGCGCGGACCCAGAGAGCAGGAATTCTAATGAAGGTGGAGGAACATTGCGGGACGGAGAGAAAAGTATTGCCTTTCCCTGTCCACCTTTGTGCAGTTCACTTGGTGGTCCTCGCGCTTTGTAAAGGCTATGAAATGTTGGCGAGTGGAATGTAAATGGACAGAGAGAGACAGGCAGAGGACAAACAACTAAATGACTGCTGTTGTGTTGAAAAATACGGTTAGAATAATTCGTAAACATGAGTGACAATAATCCAAGGACAAAATCGAGAAAAAAGCAGCCCCGTACAGGATCAGACAAACAAGCTTTACTAGTCCAAACTAAAACATTGTATTTGTAAGGAGAAATTCACCAAGCTACTGTGCATGTTTACACGTATGTTCGTAGCATTTTTACGTTATGCGGTAACCAACGTGCCAACAGATATTTAAAGAATCTTTTTGACGAGTCCCTTGATCATTACCTTAACCCCTTCACTGCTATGACATTCTTGTTTTCTTTAGACAATTTTACAGAGCTTACGAGAAACAGGATAACGCTTTCATTAACAGTATCATTACTACTGTGCCCTACTAAGCTTAAATATTACGTCTAACAGCTGCGAGAGTAGAATGAAAGTTATATCCACAGGCTGAAGAGATGATATATCCATGTTTCTTCACAGTGAGACAGTAGCGTTAGACTGATTATAAATACTCGTGAGGATATTTTTGCATGTTTGTTCTCCATATGCTTTAAGACTCAGTGGGTTCGTTTCCTAGTCACCACAAGGGTCAGTGTGTATTTGTGATTTTGTTCTTGTTATTTTACTGACGACTTTATTCAGCGTGGGAGAGATTTCAGTATTTGTTGCATTTAGAAAGAACCGTCATTAACCCCTTTCGTCACAAGAACTCTCACGTACGCTGAATAAAATCGTCTGGTAGCAGTACGACTGTAAAAAGGATGAAGTACTCAGACTGAAGTGTTAGATGGAAGCAGCAGTAGGTGGCGTGACTGCTTCACTGTGCTGCTGTTTCCCCCCCTGGTGTGGTGATTGGCGGGGAGGCGTGGACGGTATGGGTGAGCAGCGTAGGAGAGGCAGGCGCGTGTGTCTCTCTGTTGTGATTGTCATGGAGTTACGTGTAGGGAAAGTGTGTGTGTGTGTGTGTGTGTGTGTGTGTGTGTGTGTGTGTGCTTAGTACCAGTGCCAAAGGCGAGGGAAGGAGAAGCACAGGTATGAATGCGTGGACGTATGTGTGTTTACATAACAGGTAAGGGAGAGAAAATTTATTAGGAAGAAAAAAAGGAATTTGTAAAAGAGAAAGGGTTGGTCAGAGATAAGTAACAAAATTACTCTGCTAACGGTAGCTTTAAGTCTATGTGACGTACTGAAAATGGATATCTCAGAGTAGTGGACATACTGAGGAGATCACGCTTAGCACAGGCAGGTCAATTAATATTAAATTTTTGTACAGTGATATACACTTCTGTCTGAAACTCTGACCATTTCAAGAGGGCCAGAATAACAAGTCCTTCCATTTCTCAGGACATTAAAATAATCACCTGTTATTTCACATTTCGGTACACAGTTACCATACATTTTATACATTGTGTCACACCTGTCATGTTCTGTTTCTGCCATCAGTGGACGCTGCCATTTGTATACTGTAAATATATCTTTTAATCATATCAGTGTCGGGAAAATTCTGTAATCTATGCCAGCAAACGCCGGACTTCTTTATTTAGTTAGTTAGTTCTTCGAAGGAACCCAGGTGTTAACAGTTACCATCAACCATCCCATAGTCGATACAACTCTTGTTTTCTAATTTAACTGCCGCCAGGAAATTTTGTTTAGCCGGGAGTGAATCAAAGAGTCTTAGAATGTTAACACTAAGACGAAGAGTCACTTCTAAAATAATTAATATAGTACTGAAGTGGTGAAAATATAACAGTTAAGGTTCTCACAGCCTGCAGGGTATATTTCCTCAGTTCCCTCCCCTTTTCAAGGCTCATATTGAAAACTGAACTGACCAATTTGTCGACGAGATCAAATCAAGGTAATAACCCTCTTTTGTTTATCTTTTTGATCAGAAATTCCCCTGACATGTATAACAACATTCTGTGAAAGCCAGAAGGAAACACCTAAACCGGGCCACTTCTCTCTAAAAGATTAATTACAAGCACTTCATTTCACTAAAATGACTTCGTTAACGTTTTAGGCAGGTATCTGAGGATGATGTAATTAATCTCAGGAAACACCTCCCGCACTGAAGAGGTAAATGAAGCATATCTGTTTCTCTGGGTTGACGAGTATCGCCTAAGCTCCATAAAACTGTCTGGGGGTAGAAAAAATAATACATTGACGTTATGCTCTGGATGTATACTCACCAAACCTCACTGGCATCGTTATTACATCACGCAGGTGCGTCCAGATGACAAATTATCATCAACCCCTTCAACCCGAGAACATATTGTTTAATCTTTGTTGCCTCCAGACGATTTTATTCAGCATAGGAGAGACTTATCGAACTGAAGTGATTAGCTTTTGCTTTTATTAACCCCTTGGCTACTAGCAGCCCATTTGGAACAAAATGAAATAGTCTGGTGGCTGCAAGAAGAATGACGCTCTCGTACTGAACGAATTAAAAATACGTGGTGAGGTCAGCAGTGTTGGTGTTGCTGGGTCTGGCTAGCGCTGCCATCTCCTATCACAGACAATGCTCGTCGGCCTAGGAGACGACCGATTGAACTGTGGGGGTTAAATATAGCTTTCACTAACTACATTACCGCAAGTGGTCTTCGCTAAATTGTTCAAAGCGTCTGTTAGGTAGCCAAAGCAAAATATTGAATACGTCCTTTGGATGAAGGCATTACAAATTTCTGATGCAGGCAGATGTAGCCCCTGGTTTCTCATTTCTGTCTGCTTTATTTATTATCCTTGTCATCTCTTTCCTTCCTCCGCCACTCCTTCATTCTATGCACTTCACGGATTAGGACGCACATATGTCCATGGGTTAATGTACTTGACATCAAAACACTGAAGGATTACCATTGCACTTTCTTGCTCAGTCACAGTGATGCTCATCGTCCCTATCATAATATATTCGTGTAATAAGAAACTCATATAGTATCATCTCTCAGGTGTTGTTCCATATATACGTACGATGTCCCGGAAATAAATAGCATAAGTTTGGGAAATGAGACAAGAATGAATTATATGTAAACGAGTTTCGAGTTAGAGCCCTCTGAATATCCGTGACCTTGAGTCTGACCTTTCAAGGTCACGCGGTCAAAAGTCATGGTACCAGCTGAAAATCTTTATGGGACTTCCTATATGTTGATAATGGTAAATATCTCTCTATCTTCAACCAGTTTCAAGTTATAGCCCCCTGAATATCAGTGACCTCGAGTTTAACCTTTCAAGGTCACTCAAGGACAAAGGTCTTGGTGCCAAATGAAAACCCATATTACGAGTTCCTGTATGTTCATAAAAGTAAATATCTCTATCTTCAACCTGTTTCAAGATATAGTCCTCTGAAAATCCGTGACCTTGATTTTGATCTTTCAGGTTCACTCGATTACCTCCAAAATTTAATGACATTCTTTTGGGATCAGTGCCCACATATCCTGCAAGTTTCATATAATTTCATCTAGCCGTTTGTCCATAATGTTGCTAACAAACAAACAAACAAACTCGACCAAAACCAATACCTCGCCTGACTCCGTCCGAGCGAGGTAGAAATGATAAAATATGATGGGAAAAGTGACAAAATCATAACCTATTCTATAATTAACAATATGACAAAAATGGAAACTATGTTGTTGTTTACTCTCCTTTTTGTTTCTATGTACGAATGGATACATGCACGAACAAATACAGATACATGCGGAATCTAATCTAGCTTCTTTATAAGCCTGAGATTCTGAACCTATTTCCTATAATTTCACATCAATTTGCAGAGATGAGCCTAAGTCAGACCAATTAAGGCACTGATTACTTCATTTCGCCAAAGGACAATGTGTCAGATAATTTATTTTGGAAGATTAGATCATTTAGGCGAGGGGAGAACGCGCTGTTTAAAGTGTTATTATTTTTCGATGTCGTGTAAGAGCAATGAAGGGATGATGACTTTAATGACTAGATCCAGTCATTCGGGTTCCTTAATCATAGAACAAAATTATGTCGAAATATGTATCAGCATCGCTAGAAATTACTGTGTAAGTAATTTCTTTCTTCCTGGTGTATCAGGCTCTATTCCACCAATATGTGGTGCTCTGCAAAGACTGTATGTAGTGTGAGAAGTGCTTGTAAGCGTGATTGTTGTGTTGGGGTGGCTTTTGATGTGTGTGTAGTCTGTGAACCTAGTATAATCGGCCCGCACAAGCCGACTGGGTGCAAGCATACTTTATAGTATGCGACACTGGTTCAACCACAGGACCCCTTATGTCATCCAAAGCAGTACTTGGTCGGAAGAACGCTCCCAGAGTTTATCACCCTGGCGGGGTGCGAACCCTCGTTCTTCAGTGAATACTGTAACAGTTACAGTATTTCTATGCAAGCACAAAACATGTGGGAAAGCATAAATACGAATAAGTAGCTTAATTTGTAAATATTTAGTGTAAGACATTAATTATCCTGCCAGAGATTAATCGATTCCCTCCCGTCCATAATCCTGCTCGCCAGCCACTTACCCAATCAGACTCGCATTAGTGACCGAAATGTAGTGGTGCCTGGAGTCACACGGTCTCTCTGTCATTACGTCATCGGGAGCAGCGGCGAGGTGTTGGTAATCAGGCGTGGCGCGCCTTAAAACCACACCTCAGCCCACCCTTTTAGCACCCTCGCCCTGAGTCATTACCTCCACCACCAGAGCGTGATGTAGGGAATCGACTCCTTCTCTCATAATCCCTATATTCAGCGTTATTAAAGCTCGGGGAATTGAATATTTTCATGTTATGCTACCTTAGTCATAAATTTGTTCCTTAATATTGTAAGGCGTGTTTTTCACTAAGCACGGGGATACATTGCAGTACATATCTTTCATAATGCTGCTTCTATA
>JAGKTI010026419.1:0-13604 GCA_018397915.1 Birgus latro | reverse complement strand
TGGGACAGAAATAGAACGAGTTTTTTATTTAATTAATCATTTTGTGTCAAGGATGTTATTTTTTATCATATTCGTGCTAACTTTTAGATTTTTAAAAATTCAGCTTAACTTTTTCTTCACTACGATGGTGTCATATACCACCAAGCGATATCATGTTGCTCACTAGAGATTGTTCTAAATTCAGTCATCCTATACATGAACCATCCACAGAACCAAAAATCACCCCAGATGAACCACAAAACCAATAGTTAATCCACGAACAAATTATAGAACCAAGTCATTATATATCAGACGAACCAACCACACTGCCACATCACACATGAGAACCACTAACTACACCCTAGAACCACCAACCACAACAAAAGCCATCAACTACACCTTCTTACTGCTGCGCCTCACCTCAGCCTTGCTATTGGCACACGCAGCCATAACGCATTTCCAAACCAATTGTACCAAATATAGCCCCCATAACGAGCCACAAAACCAAAGTCACCCCACACACGAACCCCCACCCCCACCTCTTTTACCCCCAGAGCCCACCTTGCTATTGGCACGCACAATCTTAACTCCAGACGCATTTCCGGGGGTTTGTGAGGCCAGAGAACGATATTGATGGCCCCCGCGGTAAATGGAATGGCTTAGGTTTATGAGGGGCCTCTAACTAAATATTGATCGCACGCCTAAATAGCTTGCCCACAAAACAGGTAAGGCAAAAAGTAATGGAGTATTGGCGGGAGTTATGAAGCAATTTATCTGGAGTAAATTAGGCAATCAAGGGTGTCTGGCGAGGGTAGGTTTGGCAGGTGAAAACACACGAGTCTTTCTCACCTTAGCTACAAAATAAAAAATGACGTATTCTCATAAAACGTAGAGAGTTATTCTCCAGCCCCCCTGAAGTAGTTTAGGTTAGATTAGTTTGAGCTGGTTAAGTTTTGTTTAGAGAAGGTAGGGTAGGTTAGGCCAGGTTAGGTTAAGCAGGTTAGTGTAAGTTAGCTCTGGTTAGTTTAAGTATGGTTAAGCTAGGCTTGTTTAGATTAAAACACTAATAATCATCAACCAACACAGTTTTCGCTGTGTTATAATAATTTATATTTGTAAATGTCTGACTGTAATATTATAAGGGTAAGTCAGGTTTAGTCAGCTTAATTTAGAAACATCCCTCATCCCGTGACCTGATAATACCGCATTGACCACCCCCTGCAAAGAAGGTTGCTGTCTCATCAACTCAGAGGGTTAGGTGGGTTAGGTGGGGTTAGGTTAGATTAGGTAAAGTAATATGATCAGATTAAGACTGATTGTATGATGCGATGCTTTGTTATATTAGGCTATGTTAAGTTCGGTTAAGCTGTGAGATGCTAGATTGGGTTAAGACTGACTATGTGATACTTTTTTGAGCTGGGTTAGATCAGGTTAGTTATAAGATTTTAGGTCATGTTTGGTTAGGGTGGGCTGTTGGGTCAACATTGTTTATAGTAATCTCCCTCCATTAGTGACCTTAAAACACCACATTCCCAACCTGCTAACTAACTAGTCGACATCTCGTAAGCCGGTTGTCGGTTAGGTTAGTTTGGGTTAGGATGGATTAGGTTAAGGAAAGTTTGGCTAAATTGGGCTGTTATTTTATGTTAGGTTAAGTTCGGTTAGTTTATGATAGGTTCTGTTAGTTCAGGTTAGGACTCGTTGATTTAAGATATGCTGTGCCGTTTTATGTTCGGTTATTACAGCAGTATCATCACCCCGTGACCTCAAGGCAACACCCTCTTCCCCTTGTTAACAAGGCGGCATCTCGTCAAGCGGGAGTGTGAGGCTCGGGTGTAAAAATGGTGGGAACCGCCTGTCTACCCGCCTGATGAGTATGCCGCCACACGGAAGCCCATCCACCTTCACGAACGTCACCCTTCATGTAGACACCTCCCCCCACACACCATCATGCACACATACCCTTCCCTCTCATCTTCTTTCTCCCTCTCTCCTGTGTTTCAAATCTGTTCTCTCCCTCCTCCGTTTTATGTTTCCTCTCTTCTGTCTCATCTTTTTCACGACTTTTGTTTTTATGTCTCTTTCTACGCACCCTTTCTTCATATACAGTACATGCCTCTACCCCCGCCCCCCATCACACACTCACGCATTTCCTCTTGTTCGCTCATCTTATTTCATTTCTATTCCCTTTTCCATATCATTTGTCATGTTTCTAAGTCTCCCCCACCCTGCACACACACATTTCCTACAGTTCCTCTTTCCTCTGGTCCATGTCTCACCTCTTGTTTCACTGTCTCCTTTCCCTTTCCCCTTCCTTCGCTTCTCTTTCCACTCTTCTCATTCCAGAGTTTCATTTTTCTTTTCCTCCTCTTCTCCTCCTTTGTCTGACTGTCTGTCTGTCTCTCCCTCCTTCCTTGGTTTAATTCTCTCCCCCTCTCCCCACCTCTTTCTCTCCTCGTCCCCCTCCCATTTTGCTTTGTGCTTTCCCGCTCCTGCCTCTTTCTTCGTTTCTTTGTTCATAGTTCCCTCCCCCCCCCTTGTTTGCTGTCCCTTTCCCCACCTCCTTCTTCACCCAGCCTCCCCTTCCCTCTGTGCTGCTTGTGCTCCGTCTGGTCTGTTTATTGCAGTGGCTGAATTACACCCATACAGTAAACTTATGCTCAGTGTAATTACAGGGGCATAGCTCACCCATTTAACTAGCCACGGCCCTTTCAAATTAAGCACATCATTCATCTGTATCCCCCCCCCAGACTGCCATAAGCATTAAGTGTGGCCAGAAGTGATGGTCTCGTGCTTCAAAACTGGACTGAAAGTGGTCATACCTTTAACATTTTTCCACGTTCTTTATATTCTACATTTTTAAGGAAACGAAATTTGTCTTGGGGAAATTCTTGGTTGTATTATAGAGCTAACGCTGCAACTGGCATAGAATGTGAGAGATCTTAATAATGAATCAATAAAAAGTAGAGAGCACAAAGGAGTAGGCTACACAGGACAACAAACGTCAGGAGACCTAATGATCCTTTCGGGGCTGTTTGTTATAGAAAAGACTGACTATGATAACCAATTCTATAAGATGAAGATAAGGATGGCAAAGCAGGAATGCCCCGCCCCCCACCACACACTCCAGCCGAAGCTGGCAGGAAAAATTGAGAAGGACCTTCATTCAGCATAGAAAAAGTGCCATAGACATGTCGTGGAAAAGACTGACCAGAAAAAATAGACTACCCGGTATATTCTACACTAACTTAATCCATGAGAGATAAGTGAACTTACCTGTTAACAAAACTGCACCACTACTGCCTTTTTTACTAACTGATCAAGACGAAAAGAAAGCTAGTCAGACTTTTGTGTTATTCAGCCATGAATGCGCTTAACTGGGGATTTGAATTCAGATACTTATTCGGGCGACCATTAAAGGCCATTAATGTAAGGCAGCGTCACATTTGTGGGCAGTTTGCTCCACATGTTGACAACTCTGCTCATTTTTTTCTTTGCTTTACTGGAGTGGAAACGTTTACCGATGATTTTACAACCATTACCTTGTGTAATCTGACCGGTCTGTTGTGAACCACTTATTGACTTATGTTGTCATGTCTCTGAAGAATTTTATGCACTTGATTCAGATCCCCTCGTAGTCTGCGCTTTGACAAGTTAAACAGGTTTAGCTCTTTTAAACGTGTCTAATATGCTTTGTTCCTTAATCTGGGTATAATTTTTATAACGCTTCGCTACAGCTTTCCTAATTTCTCCATGCCCTTCTCGTAACTGAATACAATAGTACAGATGGGGACGTACTAAGGAACTGTACAAAGTGAGAATGATATTCCCCAATTTGAATTCAAATGCTCGGATTATAAATCCAAATCCAAGTAGCTTTCCTTACTGCTTCTGTGCACTGTCGGGCATGGTTTCAAATAGTCTGTTATTATTATTACTGTTATTACTATTATTTTATTATTATTATTATTATTATTATTGTTGTTCCTTGATAGTTTTGTTGGTTCAAATTCTTGAGCTGAGTGCCATTAACAGTGTACCTAAGCTTCTTATTTTCTCCTAATATTAACAGCTTTGCATATGTCAATGATACTGTAATGCAGAGCGCATAATTAGAAAGTATAACGAATATATTGTAAGTTTTGCCACTAAAATTCGGGAAAAAAAGAGACAGTCGTTATCAAGAATTATAACCATCCTCACTTAAATTATGATAATTCGAAAAAAGTATTTTGCATTTTTGGGAGCATACATGTGATGAACTACTACAGTCAGATGTCATTTTATTCTTGCTACTTAATACTATATTTCATTTACGATGGACCTGTTATAATGAGGGATCAAAAAAGGCTAACTCTTCCTGCTTCAACTAGAGATATCTTTCCTGGAGAGGAAAAATAGAATATACATAAGACACCCTTGGGTTCACGGGGATAAATACTACCGTGTAGTCATACGGGAAGAATATTTTGCATTTTCGAGGGTGCGTTTCCTCCATGACTGCCATCCATCCAGCACATAACACGTAACAGTGCTTCACCCGTCATGTACACAAGCGTGGTGACGGCCAGGGCGCGTGTGTTATGCTGGAGTTGTGTGATGATGATGACAGGTGATGCCCAGGAATTAAGTTTATTTATTGCTGTTGACGGGACGACATGACAGAACCCGTGTTGTGTGCAAACTGTATAGCATCCACCTGTCACTCTCCATCGTGCGTATGTGGGCTACAGTAATTTAGGTTTTCATTTTGGTTACCTCAGCCAGTTCACCTCATTGTTGTGGTACCGCTGTTGGTGGGACTACATGGCAGAAAAATCAGTATTATGTGTGTATTGTGAAAGTATCCACCGATCTCCTTTACTATTCATTTCATTGAGTGGGAGCATAGTACACTTGTTTAAGCTTTCATTCTAGCTATCACCAGCCTCTTCTACTCAGTTTCTTGCAGTCTCTGGTCTCCCATCGCCCCTGTTCCCCGCCCCTGCTCCAGAACATCCTTCTCTCACTCCCTTCCCTATCCCTACATGTCTTTCCAACCCGCCTCTCTTCCCCCTTTCTCTACCCCCTTCCCCCACCTCCTCCCCAATATCTTTCTCCTCACCCCTTCCCCCTTCCCCAGTCGTCCTTCCCTCCTCGCCCCCTTCCCCACAACCCTCTCCCAAACAATGCCGTGCTTCAGTATTTCATTCAAGGTACAACCAGACAGATACATTCATCTGGGGGTAAAGTCCCATGTATCTAAAGGATAAGGATATCATTTACACAGACGCATCTCAGTATAATGCTTTCCACAAGACAAAAATGATCTCTGATAATATTTCTTCGCCTCCTCTCTCCCCTCCCGCCTTTATCCTCCCTCCCTCCCTGTCCTTCCTCCATTTTCCACACGGTGCCTTTTCCATCAGGGGTCATGATTATAAACTCTCCTAAGCTTAAGTCGGGTATAAGTTTGCCTGTATATGCACTTGTCGTCACTCATACACCTAGCAGACACCTCATCATCAAATAAGAGTGTATATTAAGGTGAAAATATGCGATGATGAAAACGACGTGTGATAACGGTTACGGAGACTAGTTCACCCAGCAAAATGGTTAGGATCCTATATAAATACTTCCTCAAGTCCCCCTCCCCCCATCCTCGCCTCGTTGTTGCCTTCCGTCGTTATGCTTCCCCGCTCTGTCTCCCTCGCATCGTCTTCCTCGTCCTCACTCTCGTTCTTGTCCTCGTCCTCCATCGCACCGCCATATTTTGTCTTCTCTTTTCTTCCTGCCTTCATACTTTCACTGCCACTGGTGCGTCGTGCAGTTCCCGCGCGTAATGTTGCAGATTTTTGAATGTTCAGATTATATTCTGCACATAGATACTCCGTGGCAGCTGTTCCTTAATGACTTATTTTGCATATTACACCATGATAATCTCTTGTAGGCTATTTTGATCTTTACTCGTATAACATTGAAATAGCTTGCATCATTAACATACACATATTTAGTATGGCGCAGAGCCAGATAAATCGCTAAGGAAAAGATGCTACGAAGTAGCATCAGACCATTTTATTCAGCTCACGGGAGACCTAGGGGTGAAGTGGTCAGTGATGGTTGCATGTAACCCATTCACATCGAAATGTCTCTCCTAAATAGAGCAAAACCATTTGGGGCTAGCGAGAATGAAAACAGACAGCCCTACCATACAAAAAGGATGACTGTTAATCGTCCCTGTAAGCTTCACCGCCATATCATCCCTTCTGCTGTTCAGTTTTGACTTTTTCTCTCTCAGTCAACGTCGCTTCAATCTCAAATTCTCCTTCTCTGCCAGTTTTAATCATACTCTTTTGTCGTGAATTCGCGCCATAATATTTCAACCAAGTCCTCCTCATTTACTATTTTTCTCCCACGTTCTCATCCGTCATAATTTATCCATCTTCATATTCTCGCCTCTGTCCTGTCTCATATTCCTCCCACAATTTTCTGTTCATATACTTTGGTTGTGAGGAGGCGCCGTAATATTTAAAAAAAACATCCCTCTGCATTTATATACCATTTTTCACGCATTATCCTGTTGTCTTTCACTGTCCTCGCCTCCCCTGTCCTCAGTCTTAAACTTCTCTCAGCTTAATCTGCTTCAAAATGTGCTCGGAGTCTGGCACCGTATTATTATATTTTAAAGCCATCCATCCGTATTTAAGAGGTTTCTCACTCACGCTCCTGTCATACGTTATCCCATTATCTATCCTCGCTTTCCCTGTCCTTAGGCTTAAATTTCTCTCTGTTTATTCCGTATCAAAATTTGATAGCCAATTCCCTCTCTTGCTGTTTCAAAACCATCCCTCCGCATTTAAGACTCATGCCACTCCCCTATTTCCTTTTCTCGGTCTCGCTTTTCCTGTCCTCAGTCTCTATTTCCACCCAACTTACTTTATTTTAAAACTTGTACTTAGGTTTCACTCCGAAACATTTAAGAAGTATCCCTTTACAGTCACGACTTTCTCCAACAAGAGCTATTCCATTTCCTGTCTTCTCTTTTCCCCTCCTACCTCCAATTCCTTCCACACTGTCTTATCCCTATGTATGGTCGCGATTTCGCCCTATATTTTTCAAGACTATTCCTCTGTATATACCACCCTTTTCTCTCACACCCTTCCGATATATGTTATTCCATTTTCTATTCCTGCATTTTTTTTTTTAATCCTCAGTCTCAAACGTCTGCAACATATATTTAAGAATATGCTCGTGAGTATCGCGCTGAACTATAACAAAACCATCTCTCCATTTTTAATACAGTTCTCCAGCTCTACCATCCGTAATGATTTATCCCTTTTCACACTGTCTTTCCCTGTCCTCTCCCATAATGGTTGTGAGTTAACCCCATGATATTTCAGAACCATCCCACCATAATACAAATCTTCTCCACACTCTCCCATTTCTTTTTCCAGTCTACGCTTGTCCTATCTCCCCTCCCAGATTCTTCCCAAACTATTTTATTACTGTACATGGTCTGGATTTCGCCCCATATTAATTATTCAGTGCTACTACTCCACATTTGAGACTTTCCGCCCCCACACTCTTCTTCGTCATAATTTTTTCATATCCTCGCATATCCAATCTTCAGTTTTAGTTATCTTTCACCCTGGTCTTTTAAAATGTGCTTGGAGCTCCAGGCCATTTTAAATCAACCATTCCCCAGCATTTAAGGATTTCCCCCCACTTTTCTATTACCTTTCCTCACCACCATTGCTAATTTTCTCCCAGCCAATTCTCTTAAAACAGGTTCGAAAGTTTTAATATTATGAAATAACCCTCAGCAACAACAGCTTCTCTCCAACATGTCACATTTTCAATCTTTTCTCGTCCTTTTCTGTCCCATATTTTTCTCAGATTACTCTGTTATTCTCTGGTCGTTAGTTTTGATCCATATTACGTCTAAACCATTCCCCGGCCTTGAATCACTTCTCTCACATTCCCTGTTTTCCCTCTCATGTTCTCACTTTTTTGTCATCCGTCATACGTTATCGCCTTTTCTATCCTCACTTTCTTAAGCTTAATGTAAGTTTTCTCTCACCCTGTTCTCTCTTAAAATTTTGTCGGGATTTCGTGAACTGCTATTTCAAACCAATCTTAACTCGTACCGGTTTTCTTCTTCACTCACCATTTCCTTTTCCTTCTCTCTTTTTCCTGTCCTCAATCTTAAGTTTCTCCGAACGTTTTCTGCTTTAATATATGTTCGAGAGTTTTACTCCAAATGTTTTTAAAATACCACTAGTTTTAACAGCTTTTCACCCGCATACGTTACTTCAATTCCTGTCTTCTTTTTATTATCGTCTCACATGATTCCTGTAACGATTTATTTTTACACTTGATGAAGATTTAGTCTCACATTATTCAGTACCATCCTTCCACATATCAGTTTTCTCTCAAACTCCATTTTGTTATAACTTTCATATCTTTTCTTTCCCCATTCTCCATCTCAAGTTTCTTTCAATTTGTTATTTTATAATTTGCTGGAGTTTCGTGCCAAAAAATTTCAAAACCATCCCTCCACATTTAAAACATTTCTCGCACACTCTCATCCGTCATAAGTTATCCCTTCTTATTCTCATTCTTCACTCGAGTCTCTCTCTCTCTCTGTTTTACTTAACTGGTATTTACCGTCATCCCTCACTCTCGCGTCAGATGTTTCCAGGTTTATATCAAAGATATTACTCTGACCGGTTAGTGTTGGGCACAGTTTGTTTCTGCTTATCCCCGATCACTCAGAAATGCAAATGGGGACCTAGACATACCTTTAATGTCCATGTCGTATTTGAGGCATGACTGAGACTCAATAAAAGTGAATCGTCTAGAAAATGAATCTCGTGCAGGGGAGAGGTATAAATTTATTTGTTCATTATATGTTTTTCCTCCTTCTGTCTTATAAGCCTCCCTTGGACTCGAATCCTATAGGAAGGTATAATGAGGAATTTCGTTGCCACATTTCCAGTGAACCTGCAGTGCGAGGAAATAGACGACACGGCCGTCAATATGGGTATGAGTAGAGTTAGGTCGGTCTCACGGTTAGGTTAGGTGGGTTTGGGTGGCATATCTCTTCTCATTTTGAAGACTTGTGGACGCAGCGTAATATCTATGGACCTTCAAAGTGTTGAGAAAACCTGTGATCTAATCCAACTGAAACTAAATTTACCACCAAGAAAGCTACCTCTACAAGTTACGGGAGTCTCGAGCGAAGGTTGTGGTTATATTAATCCGTATTAATATTCTCGTCAGGTCAGACACTGTTCTGCACTGGAATCTTGTAATCCAGTACTACCTGTTTCATGGTCAGATCGTCGGTGACTAAACCTGCAACCCCTCTGGCCTAGGCCAGCGAGACGGGTGGTTAGATACCTTGGAGGACTTAAAACAAGACCTGACAGAGGGCGGATGAGATACTTAAGCCAACGGTCATCTAGCACGGTGGGTGGGGCACGTTAGCCTTGACTGACAATGTACATTGGAGATGGAAAATAGTGAACCAAACCTGGGTAGCCCTTGCCAGGCTAGTGGTCAGTCCTTCCCTGACTTTGGAGGTTTGGGTGATGTTTGCGTCCCTTTCCTGGAAAAACTTACATCTTGCGCGACATAAAAAGAGGTAGAGGGATCAGGGTCTGCGCTGGTTGTCTGACACTAACCCAGTTTTGTTGGGGGGAGGGGGGGCAGGACCCTCCTCGGGTGCCAGCCTGATGGGGATTTGGGGGCCCTGTCTTGCTGGCACCAATTATGATGGTTGCTGTGTAAAGCCTATGGGACCCAAGAGGCTGGATGGTGGGAGAGCGGGACCCCATAGCCCCAATCTTGTTTTTGATTTGTGTCGTGGTGGCGCAGACGACACACGAACCCACAGAACCATACGTAGGCTTAACTTTCAGAAGGCGCTCCGGGTGGGGGCTTGGAGCGTTCTAAGCCTTCTGAAGGATGATTGACTACCTTTGTCACGAGAATTGGGGCGATTGAGAGTTGGCATTGCTGCACTGTCTGAAGTGAGGCAGCCAAGGCATGGCAAGATCAATAGCGATGGTTATACATACTACTGGTCTGGCTGTAATGATGGTGCCCAGCTTAGTGGTGTTGCTGTGGCAGTTGCTGCTCGCTTTGTCTGTTGTGTCGACAGGGTTGCTCCATTGATGAGTGTATAATGCCAGTGAGGGTGAAGCACTCTTTGAGTTTCATCTTGCTTACTCCCATATATGCTCCAAGTGAGATGAGTGATCTTGAAGACAAGGATCTTTTCTACACTAAACTTGACTCAGTTGCAGAACAATGCCCCTCGCAGGATACATGCTTGGTCCGGGGTGACTTTTATGCAGTTACTGGCACTGACAGCGAAGGGTTTGAGGAATGAGTACGTCACCATGGTTCTGGAACCAGGAATTCCAATAGATCTTACCTTCTGGATTTCACATACGCTGAGTACTACTGGATCCTGGCTCCAGCAGCCAGATCGTCACTGCTGGACTTAGTATTCAAATACCAGATGGGTTGCAAAGGACACTGACCACAGCCTTGTTAGTATACGCTGGAGGATCCTTCAGAACTGCAGGGTTTTCAGGAGTGCGGAGTTCTTTGATACTGATCACAGTCTTGTTGTTGCCACTCTAAGGCTACAAATCAAAACTGAGAGACAGACTCAAGATCCTGCCCAAAACAGTTCCATCTTGAGAAACTCGGCAATGTAGAGTGTGCTTATGAGTATGCATTAGCAGTCTCAGATCGGTTTGAAGTGCTCAGTACCGCAAGGAACCTTGCTGAACAATGGGATACCTTTAAATGTGCTACCCTGGCAGTAGCTGATGAGTGTACTGGAGTGCTCCTGAGGAGGAGTTTAGTCTCACTTTGGACACTGGCCACAAGTGAGGAAACTCATGCTGCCAGACTGGCTGGGGATTGGGAGCAGGACAGACTTCTGTCTTGACAAGCAAGAGTTTTGCTGAGACAGGACGTGGAAAGGTATGTCAGGGAAATCGCTGAAAGGGTGGAAGGCCACTTTCATGCGAATGACCTTTGACCTGTTTACCGAGCCCTGAAGAAACTCCATTCCAGACCCGTCTCTCAGGTTAACTCTGTTCAGACAGCAGTTGGACGGCTTGTGTTGGGAACGGGTGAGTATGGGGCTCATTGGACTGAGTACTTTGAGCAACGGTATATGGCTGAACATCCCAGTGGAGAGCTTTTGTCAGCTGGTGTACAACCATTGACTGCTCTCCCACCATTTGATGATATCATGTCTTCTCTAGAGGAAATCAAGAAGGCAGTGGATAGATTGAAAAGCGGTAGAGCAGCTGGAGTCTGTGGCATCCCAGCAGAACTGATTAAAACTGGAGGCAAAGCCATCATCAGGGCATTATATGCAGTCATAAAAGCCATTTGGCAAACTGGTATCATTCCCCTTGACTGGACATAGGGTTTGGTCACCCTTATCGGGAGAGGAAAAGGAGACCAGCGTGACTGTAGCAACTACCGTGGTATTAGAATACTCAATGTGCCAGGCAAGGTTCTCGCTCAGTCTCCTGATGCGTATGTGGGTCCATTTGCTAAAGTTTCAGAAGCCAGGGCAGTCCCATACCACAACCAGTCTATAGTTGACCACACCTTAGCTCTTCGAGTTCTCATGAAACACTACCTTGAGTATCAACAAGGTCTTCTTGCAACATATGTGCATCTCAAGAAGGTGTTGGACTCAGGTAATCGGAAGGTACCATGGAAACTCCTGCAACTCCTTGGGATCCCTGCAGGGATAATCCGACAGATTGCTGGTCCGTATTCAGACACTGAGAGTGCTGTCAAGAGTGGAGGAGAGACATTCAATCTCTTCCCAGTAAGTACTGAGTATGACAGGGATGTGTCCTTGTTCACACGCTTTTTAACACATGCATGGACTGGGTACTTGCCTGGGCTGTGAGTCAAAGTCACTGTGGAGTATCAGTTGACAATTTCTGGGTTACTGACCTTGATTCTGCTGATGATGCAGTTATCCTAGCGTTGTTGCTGTAGATGGTAATAAGTGTCCCCGAGGAATTTCATGAAAATGCGAAGCCATTGGGATTAAAGGTCTCTTGGGCCAAGACCAAGATCCAGGCATTTTGTGGCTTTTTTGGATGAAGCAGAATAGTCTGTCCAAGCATGTGGTGAAAATGTGAAGGTTTTGGTAAGATTCACTTATCTTGGTAGTGCGGTAAATAAAAATGGTAGGTCTGACAATGAGAGTTCCGTAGCATCGGTCTGGCCTACAGGGATATGAATTCACTCAACTCAGGTGTTTGGCATTGCCGTTATTTGGGCAGAAGGATGAAAATTCGCATTTTCATGGTACTGATGCTCCCTGTCTTACTCTATGGCTGTGAGACATGGAATCTAAACAGTGATTTGAAGTGCCAAATTGACTCCATTGGTATTAAATGCCATCATAGGCTTATGGGATATCGCTGGTCTATGAGACTGAGTCGAGGCCTAGTACCCACATATTATGTCAGCGCCAACTCCAATCATAATTTGGGCACGTGGCCCGTTTTCCTGAGGCTGACACTGCCCACAAGGTGATCTCTGAGAGTTAACTCGAGGTAGAGGAGATCAAGGGAAAGGCCACGGAACTCATGGCTGGAGCAGGTTGATCATTCTTGTTGAGATACTTAGAAGGGAAGGAGTCGCTGCCTGAAGGATTGACCGAAGGGCCTCTTGTGGGTGGAACCGGAGGTTGAGTGAGGCTATGGCCCAGGAAGCGTGTCCGCCACTGATGATTTTCTTCTGCCTTTTGGTTTCTTTTACTGAGAGTTAACGGATTTATTCGGAGCATATATTTTATACTTTATTCTTGCTATATCAAGACGAATTTACTGAGATTATGACTGGTTTTAGCCAGCTGGAAGGGCAAGGCAAAATCTTCATAAACTTCGCTACGAGAGGCCTCCTCATGTCCTTTAATGACAATTGGTAGTCGCAAGAAAGTAACAAATAAGACACCGACCTGATGAGTCTGAAGTCCATATTCTCTGTGGCTTCATATCAAACTGTCGTCAATCCTCCCATGGTCCAGCTTTCTCGCACCGCCAGACCATTTAATTCAGCTGAGAGTGAAAACAGAACACTAGGCAATTTTATTCAGCAATTTCCTTCAGCTAAGGTTTAGTCATATGAACACGCGTTTGTTAATCCCCGTACCATTAACTCTGTCGTGGTCGGGATATTTCTCATATTGTGTTACAGCTAAATCTAGGCAGTTTTATTCGGCTGAGAGTGAGTCATGGGATCCTGAGTGTTAGTTTTTTTTCCCAGTGTTGCTTCTCGACTCCCACACATTTTATTCCCTCTTCCCAATCTCATCTCCTCACTTCCTCCCCCTCGTCTCTCCCTCTTTTCAATTTTTGCGTTTCCTCTTTTTTCTCGCTTTCAGCTCAGAAATTTAAAACCCGACTCCCAATTCCCTTTTTTTCTTTTACTCTTACCCTTTTCTGGCTTCCCTTTCTCTTTCTTTCCCCCCACCCGTCTCTCTTTCTCTCCTCCCCCCCCTCTCTCTGTCGTCTGTGTGTGTGTGTGTGTGTGTGTGTGTGTGTGTGTGTGTGTGTGTGTGTGTGTGTGTGTGTGTGTGTCTCTCTCTC
>JAGKTI010026417.1:0-13605 GCA_018397915.1 Birgus latro | reverse complement strand
ATGAGATGCAGTTTGGGTTTATGCCAGGCAGGGGGACCACTGATGCCATATTCATTGTTCGACAGCTTCAGGAAAAATATATTGGCAAGAAAAGGGAATTGTATTTTGTTTTTGTTGATTTGGAAAAGGCCTTTGACAGAGTCCCTAGAGAGGTGGTGAAGTGGGCAATGAGAAAGCTAGGGTTGGAAGAGTGGCTGGTTAGGGTGGTTATGGCCATGTACGTGGGTGCTCACACTCAGGTAAGGGTGAATGGAGCTTTGAGTGATGAGTTTCCCGTGAATGTTGGTGTGCATCAGGGGTCAGTTTTGAGTCCCTTGTTGTTTATCATGGTGCCTGAAGCCCTCTCACGTGACTTCAGAGAGGGACTCCCATGGGAGATGTTGTATGCTGATGATTTGGTGTTGATTGCTGAGAATGAAGGGGAGGCTGAGGAAAGATTTAAGAAGTGGAGAGATGGTATGGGGCACAAGGGCTTAAGGGTAAATGCAGATAAAACAAAAGTGATGATATCTAGGGTTGGTGGCGGTACAATCAGAGGAGAGGGAGAGTGGCCATGTGCAGTTTGCCACATGGGTGTGGGAAGTAATTCCATCTTGTGCAGTGTTTGTGATAAGTGGGTGCACAAGAGATGTAGTGGTATTAGAGGTAGACTGCGAGATAATGCTGATTTCATGTGTGCGGTGTGTCGGGGAGAGCAGGCAGAGATTGTTAAGCGTGAGAGGGTTGAACTTGCAGGTGAGTCTCTTGAGTGTGTGGAGGAGTTTTGTTATTTGGGAGACATGTTATGTGCCGGAGGTGGGGCTGGAGTTAGCTCGGTTGCTAGGGTGAGAAGTGGTTGGAAGAAGTTCAGGGAGCTGTTGCCTCTCCTGACATTGAGAGGACTCTCCTTACGTGCTAAGGGGTCTTTGTATGCAGCATGTGTTAGGAGTGTGATGCTGTATGGTAGTGAGACCTGGGCAGTAAAGGAAGAAGATATTCGCAGGTTTAAACGTACAGAAATGACAATGATTAGGTGGATGTGCAGTGCGTCCCTGCGTGCAAGGCCTGGGGGGGCTGGGTTTACGATGGAAGAGTTGAGAGGTAGGATGGGACTGGAGTGTATTGGTGTTGTGATGAGGAGAGGTAGGCTGAGGTGGTTTGGACATGTGGAGAGGATGGGGGATGATAATTGGGTACAGAGGGTGAGAAGTGTTAATATTGGGGGAGGGGTNATCATGGTGCTTGAAGCCCTCTCACGTGACTTCAGAGAGGGACTCCCATGGGAGATGTTGTATGCTGATGATTTGGTGTTGATTGCTGAGAATGAAGAGGAGGCTGAGGAAAGATTTAAGAAGTGGAGAGATGGTATGGGGCACAAGGGCTTAAGGGTAAATGCGGATAAAACAAAAGTGATGATATCTAGGGTTGGTGGCGGTACAATCAGAGGAGAGGGAGAGTGGCCATGTGCAGTTTGCCACATGGGTGTGGGAAGTAATTCCATCTTGTGCAGTGTTTGTGATAAGTGGGTGCACAAGAGATGTAGTGGTATTAGAGGTAGACTGCGAGATAACGCTGATTTCATGTGTGCAGTGTGTCGGGGAGAGCAGGCAGAGATTGTTAGGCGTGAGAGGGTTGAACTTGCAGGTGAGTCTCTTGAGTGTGTGGAGGAGTTTTGTTATTTGGGAGACATGTTATGTGCCGCAGGTGGGGCTGGAGTTAGCTCGGTTGCTAGAGTGAGAAGTGGTTGGAAGAAGTTCAGGGAGCTGTTGCCTCTCCTGACATTGAGAGGACTCTCCTTACGTGCTAAGGGGTCTTTGCATGCAGCATGTGTTAGGAGTGTGATGCTGTATGGTAGTGAGACCTGGGCAGTAAAGGAAGAAGATATTCGCAGGTTTAAATGTACAGAAATGACAATGATTAGGTGGATGTGCAGTGCGTCCCTGCGTGCAAGGCCTGGGGGGGCTGGGTTTACGATAGAAGAGTTGAGAGGTAGGATGGGACTGGAGTGTATTGGTGTTGTGATGAGGAGAGGTAGGCTGAGGTGGTTTGGACATGTGGAGAGGATGGGGGATGATAATTGGGTACAGAGGGTGAGAAGTGTTAATATTGGGGGAGGGGTTGGGAGGGGTAGATCGAGAAAGACATGGGACGAGGTCATTAAATGTGACTTAAGGGTTAAGGGACTGAATAGGGAGGCTGCCAGAGATCGAGCAGCGTGGAGAGCCGCCATTAGGTGACCAAGGCCGACACATGCAAGCATGTTGGAGCCTACGAAAACGAAACGGTGTAAGCACAGAAGCACAGTTCTTGAGGACAACAGGAGGGACTCCATCAGGCCCATATGCCTTGTTAGTTTTGAAGCCAGTGATGGCAGAAAATAAATCAGCTGAAGAGATTCTGATGTCAGTCATGAGGAAGACAGAGGGGGGAGGTGGAGGAACAGCACCAGAATTGTCTACGGAGGAGTTGGAGGAGAAAGTCTGAGCGAAGAGATCTGCATTATCAGTAGAAGAAATAGCTACACAGCCATCAGAATAGAAAAGAGGAGGGAAAGATGATGAGGTTAAGTTGTTAGAAAGGTTTTTGGCAAAGTGCCAGAAGGAGTGGGAAGAATTCGAGTTGAAGAGTTGATAACATTTAGTGCGGATGAAATTATTTTTAGTAGAGCGAAGAACAGACTTAGTATGATTCTGGGCAGAAACGTAAGATGTGATTCAGGGGTGGGTTGGCTCCGGTACCTTTTATAGGCCCTCTCCTTGTTGCAGACAGCATAAGAACAAGTGTGATTAAACCAGGTCTTTTGTGCATTTGACAAAGGATATGAGAAAGGAATGTATGCTTCCATGGCCTAGAGAATAACCTCTGTAATGTGCAAGGCACACTCAGATGGCTCCCAGCCATGGAAGCAATAATCATTCCGGGGAAAATTAAAGAAGCACTGCCTGAGGGCCTCCCAATCCGCAGCTCCAAAGTGCTACAGACGACATTTCTTTGGAGGGTCAACAGACTGCACCGGAGCAATAGGACAGGTTAAGGTAACAGGGTTATGAGCAGAGGAGCTCAATGGAGAGAAAAGATTAACAATGTAAGCAGAAGGATTAGCTGTAAGGAAGAGATCAAGTATGTTGGAGCTCTCTCCATGGCGGTCAGGGATACGGGTAGGGTGCTGTACAAGCTGCTCTAGGTCATTAAGGATAGAAAAGGTGTAGGCTTGTTCACCAGGTGGATCAGCGAAAGAAGAGGAGATCCAAAGGTGGTGATGAACATTGAAATCTCCTAGAATGAGAAAGGAGAAATGGACAGAAAGTGTTCCGTCGTAGAAGTAAGAGAATCGAAGAATTTTTGATAGTCAGTAGAATTAGGCGATCAGTAAACAGTGCAGATATATTTAGTCAGAGAATGACAAGAGAGCCGAAGCCAGAGAACAGAGAATTCAGAAGAATCAAGTTCAGGAACACGAGAGAAAGATAGGTCGTTGCATACATATACACAACAGCCACCTTTGGCATGAAATGAGTATAGAGAAAGTAGGAGGATACAGAGAAGGGTTTGCTGTCAGTTGCCTCAGACAGCTCTGTCTCTGTTAAGGAGAGAAGGTGAGGTTTAGAGGAGGAGAGGTGGTGTTCCACAGCAAGGAAGGTAGAACAAAGGCCACAAATGTTGCAGAAATGAAGAAGAAGTGAGTCAGACAGTGGTTCCAGGCATATTGAATCATCACCGGGAGAGGAGCAGATGGTGGGGGCATTTATGGTCTCCCCTCCTGGGGACTCTCAGGCCGGGTTGAAAGATGCCATTTCTTTAATTTTGAAAAGGTAGTGTAGTGTGTACTGTGCATGTAGAATGGTGTAGACAGTTAGAGAAACTTGTAATGGAGAGCATGCTGGCCTACTCTCCGTGTAACTGAAACACTGAAAAAGTTCAGCAAAGAGGGATGGTCGGGAATAGTCCCGAGGGCTGATGAAACAGAAGCTCCAGCTCTCCTGTCATCAGCTTTCCATCCACCTCGGGAGTACTGTCCTGCTCGACTGGTTCCTCAAATATGAGTTATGATGTACAGGCATATTCTACAAGCTGGGGACGTCACCTGTGATTCAACCCAACTTAAATAGAAAGATCAGAACAGCATAAAAATAGAGGTCACTGCTGGTAACTAAGGAGGGCTGGGTGATGTTCTGATCTATGCCTAACTAGGTGAACTCAACTATATTTAAAGATACCTGTACCACTGATGGGCGTATGTCGGGTAAGAGAGTTTGTAGTAGTATTCTGACTGAGCTGTTGTAATTCCCTGCACATGAAATGGCTATGTAACTGTTTCTTCACTGCTAGTCCTGGAGTACCTGGAGGTGGGATCTTGATGATAATGGTCTGGTAATAATTGCATGGTGATTGTTTCATGTGTCTAATTTTGTTGTGTGGCTCTGTCATATAATGTCAAGGGTGTTGAGTTTTAGCACACGCTTCTTCAAAAAGATGTGTGCTTTTATGTTCAGATATTCTCTAACATGGAGAACTTTGGTTTCAATGTTCTGGATGGCCTGCATGGTGTTGTAGATGCTGTTAGATAGGACAGGGGCCCAAACCTGGTGATAAATAGGATGTCTGATCAAATCAGTTTGGAGAATAGGGAGAGTGTTTCTTTCCCTCCCCCCCCCCCAAGTTTGTCACTGTAGCTGCCCTCAGTATTTTGAGTCTGGGGATGTACCACCTCTTGATGTCTTATATAAGGCACCTGAAGTGGTATAAAGAAGGATGATGGCTGGTGTAATGAGACCCATCAACACATACAAGCAATCACCCAATCACCCCTGCAGGGCTGTCCCATGCAGCGTCACAGCATGGCATGGGGAGGAGTATCAAGGTTTGATTCCTGGAGGGATGCCACTTTTATGTCTCTCCACCCAGTTAACATGGGAACCACAGCAGGCTCCACATCACCCTATTACAATATTTAGTTATATGGTTGCTACTCAGCTATTGGCTTCCTGGGTTACAGAAAACCATTAGGCTTGTCACTCAGTATAGTCACCTGAAGTGGAAAGAAGAATAATAACAGTGACAGAAAGATGGGAGGAACAGAAAAAGAATGCTAAAGTTGTAAGAAGTAAGCAGCTCTAACTCAAATGAGCGGATAATGGTCATCACCATCCACCACCATGAGACTAGTATGGCATGACAGCAAATGAATGTTAAGAATACAGAGTAGTGGAAATGGGATTCCTGAAGAATGTGTGTGGAGTGCACAGAGTGGATAGAACATGATATACATGTACCATATGTGATTTGCATATACTGTAATATGGACTAAGTCTTTTAACCCCTTCAATCCACTGATGTGTAAGTTCTTAATCTCTTCACTTCTGTGACATATTTTACTGATTTGTTCTTGCTTCTTTCAGATTATTTTCTTCAGCTTTACGGAGACCTCAGGAGATGAAGTAGTAAATGTAGGCTGTATATATATAACCTCTACAGTTCATAAGATTCTGCAGCTACATAAAACTGTCTGGAAGCAGGGGCGGGTGGGGGGAGTCACCTGATTGAAAGGGTTGTTATCAAGGTTGAAGAGAGTATGCTTAAATGGTATGGTCATTTGGAGAAAGTGGGTGTTGACAGGTGATGAAAAGGGTACATATAAGTGAGCTTGAAGGTGACAGAAGGCATGGTAAGCAAGGATGAGGATGAATGAATATGATAAATTAATGTGTGAGAATGCAAGGTATGGAAACTGAATGAATTACGTAAGAAGTAGCTCATGATAATACAGTAGACTGATGCCCATTTTTTTTTTTTTATAGACTGGCTAAATGGCAAGTGTATGTGAAGTACATTTACAAAGAAAAATACACTCAAGACCCAAAAACATATGCAGATAATTAGGTTTGTGAGGTACATCCAGGACTGTAGGAGGTTGATTGTTGTGCAAGTGGCAATTTGGCCCACTTGACAGAGCATGATATTGATATTTCTCTCATTTTTTTTTTTATTCCTCTTTCCTTATTTCTGGATCCATCCTCACTCCATCCTTATGAAAAAAGGTGATGACGACGACAACAACAACGACAATGATGTGGAGAATGGAAAACTGCTGAATAGTGTGAAGACTTTCTGAGGCAGTAATGAACTTATACCTTGAAATTAGGAGACTGGAGTGGTTTAGCGTTAAGCCCCTTTCACACATACGCAACTCAAAGGCCGAGTGCGGTGCGAGTCTAGGTTGTAACAGATTATTTCATCGATCACCCCTCGATTCTCTGACAAAGCCTGGAATCCTTATGGCACTCGTGAGCCGCTGGGATGACTCGTTGCTCCTCACGATTTTTTAATGTGTGTTAAAAATTCGTGGCTGCCTCATGACTAGCCAAAAGTCGTGTCACAGTTGCGTCGCAGTTGGGAGTGTTGTACATCGGTCGAGAAGCAGCCTTAGCACAATCGCATGCGTCATGATGCAGTTGTTGTTTCATGATGCTATCGCCAAAAAAAAAAAAAAAAAAAAAAAAGTTACGACTGAGTCACAACTGTGTGACGAGTCGCCGACCACGACCAGACCATGCCAAGACCCCAAGATGACCATGCCACGCATTTTGATAGTCCATCCGGCGAATCAGAATCATGGCTCACAACCACATGGCAACTGCAACGAGACCACATGATGACTGGGCTACACCTGAGTCAAGACTGAGCAAAAAGCATGCCAAGAGTCTTGGCGGGAAACCTGGCGCAGGCGGCGAGGTGGCAACACTGGTCACACATGGCAACTGCAAGTCCTCGAGCGCGCGGAGTATAAACCACGACAGGGTTGCGCCTACCATCAGTTCACACTTGCCTCCACGCATCGTGGGGAGGTCGTGATGCATTCCCCAAACGTGTCACGCAGTCATGTTGCATTCGTGGGCGGTTGTGTCACAGTTGTGGCTGACAAAAATCCATTAAATTTCAAATTTGAAGACTTGTAGTTCCATCGCCTCACGGTTGCCTCGCGATCTTGAGGACGTCACGACCAGTCGTGAGGCAGTCGTGAGCAAACCAGACTCGGGGCCAGTCAGGAGGTATGGGAGCCAACCAGGACATGATCTTGGGTCATGCCGCGTTTGGCCCTTGAGTCGCGTATATGTGGAAGGGGCTTTAGAGATGCTTAATTATGAGGGGGGGGGAAGAGAAAGAGAAGAGTTCAAGACAGCTGTGCCTAACTGCCAGGGGAGTGTATGGTATGAGGAGTAGGTGGTGGGGATAGTGAACAGTGGAATGAAGAGGTTTGAGACTTTATGAAAGAAAAAAATTGCAAAGTATGTGCAGTATCTGCAAAGAATAAATGCACAAGAGTGGGAAGAGTAAAGGAGGCAACAGTAGGGAGGTCAAGAGAAAGATTCTCAAGTTGAGGGCTGCAACTGGAAGAAGAGAAACAACAGTATCATGTAAAACTTGGATGGTTGAGAAACTGCTCCGGAAGGAAAAAATTAGTGGGAGAAGAGCAAAAGAACAAAAGGATTACACAGTTTTGATGCTGCTGCTGTTGTGGCCCAGGCTCAACTGAATGGGAATCCAGTGAACTGCATCTGAAAGTCTTAAAGTCAACCATCTTCTTCTTGGGAGCTAAGGAACTGAAGCAAGTTTTTACAACTAGGCCACCATGTGAAGTTCCCCCTCTCCAGCACCATTATGACATGATATGATGTGGTAAATGAAACAAATGAACTTCAACTGAGTATATCAACTCAAATGTACAGTAGAGTGATGAGAGAGAGTCCAACAAACACCATTATGGGGAGGAACAGAGAAGTGTGGCAGCAGATGCACCAAAAGTGTCCGCTATGAGAAACACAATGAGCGAAATGCCATAAGCATGATGCTGTAAATGTTATGAGGTGGGAGGGAAACTAAAGAGCAATGATCAGTTTTTACCAAAGGAGTCAAATGTATGTATGTACATATATATGTATGTATGTGTGTGTATTTACCTAACTGTATTTACCTAATTGTGATATACAGGAAATGAGCTATGCTTGTGGGGTCCCATGTGTGTGTGTGTGTGTGTGTGTGTGTGTATGTGTGTGTGTGTGAGTGTTATAAGGGAAAGAAGGAAATTTAAGTGATGTTGAACAAAAGGGAGACCAAGTAGTAAACTGCTGTTTGCAGATTATATAGCATCAGTTGTAGATTCAGGCCACCTCCAGAAGTAAGTATCTGAATTTAGAAGGTTTTGAGGGGAAGAAATTAAGAGTAACATGAGAAAACACAAGATGTGATGTGATGTAGTAGAAATGCACAAGGCAATGATTGGAAATTTAATGTAAATAAGGATGATTTGGAGGAAGTAAACTTTATTCAGGGACAACCAGTAGCAGATGGAGCTCTGGGTTGAGAAATATGCCAAGCATAGGAGAATGGGACAAAAGCAGCTATAGTCGTGGCGCACGACTCTGAGGTTGTTATTACCATGCCCTAGCAACCTACCATGCAAATGTGCATCTGATTTTGTGTACAATATGAGATGCATGGGAATCATGTATAATATGTTCATGTATAATAATATTTGCGTATAATATACTCGTGCATGAAATTATGATTCGTGTATATGATACGAAATTGGACGCACTTCTGAATGGTAGGTTGCCAGGGTATGATAATGACAACCTCAGAGACATGCGCCACGACTATAGTGGAAATGGAAGTGTGTGTGTGTGTGTGTGTGTGTGTGTGTGTGTGTGTATTTACCTAATTGTATTTACCTAATTGTGATATACAGGAAATGAGCTACGCTCGTGGGGTCCCGTCTCTGTTTCTCAATAAGTCAAATTTAGCTTTAAACTCGTTTAAGTTTTTAGACTGGATGATCTCTTTGTCCAGTCTATTCCACAGGTCTATGCATCTATACAAAAAACTATATTTCTTGATGTCCTTCAAGCAGCGTGGCTTCTTCAGTTTCAGTCCATGTCCTCTTGTTGCTCTCTTATCCCATAAAAACAGATCTTCTCTATCAATTTTATTTACTCCCATCATGGTCCTGAACACTGCAATCATGTCACCCCTCTCTCTCCTTTCCTCTAAGGATGGCAAATCCAGCCTTTCTAGCCTCTCACTATATGACAGATCTGCCAAACTGGGGACCATCTTGGTTGCTGTTCTTTGTATTCTCTCAATCTTGTTTATATCTTTCTTTTTGTGTGGGGACCACACTACTGCNAATCCAAATTGACTTTCAGTCAAAATATTCATCTCTTCCAGATATTTTATCCACCTATCTTTCAGAATCTTCTCGCACAATTTTGCAACCATGCTGGTTAGGGACACTGGTCTATAGTTCAGGGGTTCTTCCTTGTTTCCTCCCTTGTAAACTGGTACCACATTTGCTCTCTTCCATTCCCGAGGCATTTTCCCTTCTTCCAGCACACACACAATTAAACTGTGAATCTTATCTGCCAGTTGCTCTCTGCATTCCTTCAGTACCCAATTTGAAATTCCATCTGGTCCTGGGGCTTTCCTTACATCTTGAGTTTCCAGTAATTTGTACACTTCCTGCACTTCCACTTTTATATCTTTTATTACCACTTTCCTCGTCACTCCCTCCCCCTCCGCAAGCTCCCCTTCATTAGTAAAAACTGATTGGAAACGTTTGTTCGTTATTTCAGCTTGCATTGCCGCATCATTATAGACCTCTCCTTCTACTTTCAGTTTGGTGATTCCTTCCTTTTGCTTCAATTTGCCATTAACAAATCTATAAAACAATTTGGGTTCATCCTTACATTTGTCAATTATACCTTTTTCAAAGATCCTTTCTTCCTCTCTACGAATTCTTGTATATTCATTTCTAGTTCTTTTATATTCTTCCTTTGTTCTGTTATTGCCTCTCTTTTTCCATTTGTTCCACGCCAGGTCCCTCTCTTTTTTCGCTATCATACACCTTCTATTAAACCACTCCTTTTTCCTGTATTCTTTCCCACTTACTCTTGGAACATATTTTTCCACTCCTGAATTACAGAGGTCTAGAAAGATATCCCACTTCCTCTGAAGCTCTCTTGTTTCTCTGAATTTTTTCCAATCTGCATTTTCAAAAATTTTTCTCAAATTTGTAAAGTCTGCTTTCCCAAAGTTATATCTTCCCTGCCTATGGAGCTCGTCTCTTGGCACCACGTTCCCTGTTATCATCTGGAACTCAATGACCACGTGATCACTTTTTCCTATAGGACACAGATATTTCAAGGATTCAATTACGTCAGGTTCTTTGGTTAGGAGTAAATCTAATCTTGCTGGTGTGTCATCACCTTGGAATCGTGTCTCTTCTTTGACCCACTGTGTCATTACATTATTCATCACAATGTTTAACAATATAGTGCCCCACGAATCTTTGTCACCTCCTGAGTCCCATTCCTCCCAGTTCACCTCTTTACAATTAAAATTACCCATTAGAATTATATTGCTGCTTTTCTCAATCACTTTCTGTAGATAACTAACCATATCTGACAACATCTCCTGGTATTCATCATCAATCCATGCTCTTGTCTTAGGTGGAACATATACTACTACTATATCTCTCTTACAGTTCTCTCCAGTTTCTAATTTCATGTTCATCGCTTCAGCCCTACCCTCTCCGATTTCCACAGAATCTACACTTAAGTTGTTCTTCACTGCTATCATCACTCCTCCTCCCATTTTATCTTTTCTGTCTCTTCTCCACAATTTGTATTTGCCATTTCCCATATGGATATCAATATTCTCTCTTAACTTGGTCTCTACAAAGCACATAACATCAGGTTCTTGTACCCTCAAGAAATCGTTGATTTCTAACATTGCCGATATTAATCCATCGACATTAGTGTACGCCACTTTCAAACTTTTTTCGTTATTACTTATACCATCTTTTCTCCTCCTCTCCGTCGGTACCACTTCCTCAATTTCTGGTCCATAACTCTCCAATAAAACACCGTCTTCTCCTTCTCCGTTCTCTGTTCGTTTTTTGCCTTAGCTTCCTTTACTAACTCCTTTATTTTAGCTCTTTCTTCCTCATTTGCATCTCTCCTTAACCAGACATTTTTGAAACCCTCTTTGTCTGCCAATTTCCATGTCCTATTCGTGATTTCATGTACTATTGCCTGGGACTTAAACTTCACCTTCAATGGCCTCGCCCCTCCTTCCTCGTACTTACCTAACCTAAACACTTCTTCAATCCCTTCTTGGGCTTCGTTGTTACCCTCCATGACTACTGATATTATTTTTTTAACTTTACTCAATTCTTCTCTTTCTCTTTCAGATCTTATCGTGATACGCTTTTCTTTTACCCCTAAAATAATTACACATTTTTTCTTATCTGCTACATCCCTGACTAAAGATTCTCTACTTTTCAGTACCCTAACCACTTCCTTCTCCACCTTTTCCTTGCTTTGTTGTTCTGTAATCTCTTTCAAATTTACATTCCCTTCCTCCTGAATTTTCTTCCACCCCTTTTGTTGCTCCTTGATTTTTTTAATATGTTCATCTTGCATCCTTGATTTTGAATCACACTCATCTAATTTACTTTTCATTCTGTCTCTTTTCTCTTCCAACCTCTTGTTTTCCCTCTTGAGCTGTTCTATTTCATTTGTGGCAGATTCGTTACTCAGTTTTAATTCCATGACTTCTCTTTCTTGTTCCGCACTGTGTGTGTAAACTTTTTCCAGCTTCTTCTGTAAGACTTTGATCTCTCTCTCCTGTTGTAAGGTCCTCTCCTGCAGCTCTCTAATTACTACCCATACCTTCTTCAATTCCTGGGCATTCCTTTCTGCCGTTTTTCTACTCCTGCTACTCTTGTTTGATTCAGTTTGGTACTTCCATTTCTCGCATCTTTGTCGGAGAAGCCCACAAATTCCCTTTTGCCAGATGTAAACAAACCGCCGTCGCTTTCCGCCATGATACAACCATATGGAAACATTTCTATTCTACTGTATCTTGCTCTCTTTATCCCGAAACCTGCGTTTTTTTAAAGAAATGTCTGATGGGACCACCACTCACGCATTCATTTACATAATCACAATAGGCTGGTTTCCTTTCGCCGCTGATTCAGCAATTATTTCTCTGCGATCCAGGAAGACGTCTGTCTCCGTCGGCGACCTGTGTGTGTGTTTGTGTGTGTGTATTTATCTAGTTGTGATATACAGGAAATGAGCTATGCTTATAGTGTCCTGTCACTGTTTCTCAGTATGTCACATATTGCTTTCAACTCATTTAAGTTTTCAGGCTGGACGATCTCTTTGTCCAAGCTATTCCGTGTGCATCTATAAGGAAAATTATAAAGTAAGACCTCACTATCACGGGCTAATCGGGGCCCAAACCATTGCGAAAAATGCGAAATTCTAATAAAAGTGACATCCGGACATTCCCCTGCTAATCTGGCCTTTTTCCAATACATCAGACATTAGTCCGGATTGCACCAATGGTTTTTAAATTATTTTCACTACCGTTGCAGTACTGTACTGTGTCATACCTTCACTACATTAATCAAATGGTATAATAATACTGTACTGTACGCTGATAAACATATCTTTTATTTACCTTATTGTGGTGAACATAGCTGAAGTAGTC
The DNA here is from genome assembly GCA_018397915.1 of Birgus latro. Lineage (NCBI taxonomy): Eukaryota > Metazoa > Arthropoda > Malacostraca > Decapoda > Coenobitidae > Birgus > Birgus latro. The sequence continues at coordinate 1,071 of JAGKTI010026417.1, read as the reverse complement.
AGGCAGTCCGGACTCCTTCTGGCTTTATCGGACTTTTTCTGATATATGGGAATTTAGTCTTTTTTTTTTTTTTTTTAAATGCAAGGAAAAAGGAACCAAAGGCCACTGGCCTGCATACTGTTCCTTCCAAGAAAAAGCAAAAATAATAAATACAAAAGAGCCAAATTCAAGATCCGTTCATTTCGAGATGCCTGGAGACACTGCGTTTGAAATACTGGAGATCATAGGAAGTAGGGAATACAGACAGAGGAAGGCAGTTCCAGAGTTGACCAGTTGTGTAAATGAAGGACTGGGAGTAACGGTTAACTCTTTCATTAGAGAGTTGGACAGAAAAGGGATGAGAGTTTGTTGCTAGAAGGGTACTACGTGCCCATTGTAGAGGTGGAGGGATGCAAGCAGACAGTTCAGAGGAACAGTGACCGTTGAAGTAGCGATAGAAGAGAGAAAAAGATGTAACAGTGCGGCAAAGAGATAAAGGTTGAAGGGAATCAGTAAGAGGAGGAGAGTTAAAGAGACAAAAAGCTTTTGACTCCACCCTATTGAGAAGAGCTGCATGTGGGGAGCCTCCCCACACATGAGAGTTGTACTCCATACACGGGCGAATAAAACCCGTGTACAAAGTCAACAACTGTACAGGGGTAAAGAAAGTTCGGAAATGGCTTGGCACACCTAATCTCTTGGAAGCAGATTTCGAAAGAGACGTAATATGTTCTTTCCAAGACAAATCCCGAGAGAATGAAACCACAAGCACATTCAAGGATGATGCAGGACTGAGCTGGACATTATTAAACATTAGTGGGTAATCCTGAGGAAGATTTTGTTGGGTTGATAAATGTAGGAATTCAGTTTTTGATGAATTAAAAATAACAAGATTATTTTTACCCCAATCAGAGATACGAGCCAAGACAGACATTAGGTGTGCCATAGCCTCATCCCTTTTTTGTTGAAGTAACTGCTGAGATGGACGCTGCGGGAAGCATACATTCCTTTCTCATATCCTCTGATTAATGCAAGAAAGCCTTGGTTTAATCACGCTTGTTCTAATGCTGTCCGCAACAAGGAGAGGGCCTA
>JAGKTI010026416.1:0-13605 GCA_018397915.1 Birgus latro | reverse complement strand
GACAAGTTAGCAATAATGTTTAAAAGAAAATAAATATCCATCTGCTTAAATCTAATCGTCATTATCATCATCATCATCATCAGCTATAATTGCCCTCTCAAAGATGGCATGAGATGAGATCTAGAAACAAAGAAAACGAAAACATAAAGGCAGAACCATCAGTAGCATACTGAGTGAAATGAACTACAAAAATATTCACACATCATCAGAGCCTTCAAAACCCTGGTCGCACAACAAAGCTCTTTGTTCATAATGTAGCCCACGCAGCTGCAAGTTTAATTTTAACACATGCATTTCATATACATATAATAATTTAGTTGACTACCAGAAGGACATGCACATCAAAAGTGTGTAGTCTACTCCACAGCAGAGGCTCATAGCAAACACTGCAGTGTGTGGTGTGGGAACACTGATTATACAACAGTCAACTCTGAAATGTTTTTTGTAGCGCTCCTTCGCATGGTTTCCCTGACAACACTTTGTATAAGACCCCCCCCCCCCAGGAGACTTAGCTTGATCTGGCCGCTTCTCAACCCAAGCTGTGGGGAAGGAAAAAGTAATAACTACAGGGACACTCAGTGAAGCGCATCTCTCCGACAAGGGCAACGAAATTTTCAAGCCGCTCGTCATAATGGGTTAGGTTTTCTCATCACAGACTAGGGTTTCGCAAAAACTGCTTTCCGGATCCAGAATCTGTAATACGATCCGGATCGGTCCCAAGAGTTAATCGATTGTTCCCTGGGACATGGGCTATCTACCCACCAAATTTGGTCCAAATCTCTCTTTTAGTTTTTGAGTAATCCTACTAACAGACAAACACACTAACAAACAAACAAACAAGGGAGAAAACATACTCTCCTTGTCGGAGAGAATAACACAGCTTGCTGACTAACAAATAACACTTATTTTATGGTAATTGGAGGTCGCTGATTCCAAAACTAGCTTACGTTTTAACAGCACGTCACGTTTAGCCACAAAATAGCCTGTCATGTTTATCGGGAAAGCATGATTTCGTTGCATGAGTCTTGCATATGCACATTATCATTTTATATTTGTTAACTATTTATGTTATTTCTGTATTATTTTTATTGACAACCATAAATTTTTATACATAATATACATATTTGTTGTGGTAGTGGGGGCACTCACCATCCACTCACTCGATGTAGTGCTGCTCTCGGGTGTCTGCCCTTTCCTCTCCTCCATCCTTCTATCCCTCCATCCTCTTCTGTCTTTCTTTCCTTCATTCTTTCCTCGTCCGTCTGCCCACGGGTGACTTTACACTCCCCTTCTGTCTTTCTATCCTTCATTCTTTCCTCTTCCTTTTGTCTATGGGTGACTCTACACTGAGTGACAAACCATACAGGAAACCACTTACTACGCTGGGTGGTAACCATATAACCAAGTTTTGGCGCCTGGTGGTTTAGTGGGTAATTACGTCGCTCCAATCGGATTGAGCCGGTGAAGGTTTATATCCAAGGGTTGGTTGGGGTTTATTGCTCATGTAATGCCACTCAGGGATAAGTGAGGCTGGTCACTCTCATCTTAAATGTCAGGACCAGCTTGCCTAGCCCCGGGCTCCTACGCTCCTCATGGGGCAACGTAGGATTGGATGATGAATGAAAAAATATACATACTTGTTATATTCAGTTAAGTTTTATTAAATTTATTAACTATTGACAGCTGCTGTGGTTGCTCAGCTGCTCCATATTGCTATATTGCTCATAGTTCTTCATTCGCAGGTTGTAATTTTTATGGCATCTAACCGAAGAAAGTGCAGTCTTGACGTAGCTATCTTTTGTTCAATCTGCGGATGTTTCGATGCACCAAAACAGAGGACCCAGAATATTAGACTTTGTTAGAAAACTATATCACGCATATTTTGGAATGAAACTGGGTGGTCAAGATAAACCTTGGACCCCTGATTCAGTATACCAATCTTGTGCTGAAAACCTAAGACAATGGACCAAAGGAAAAAGAAAGGTTCTACTGATCTGGAGGGAACTGCAAAATCATCTCGATGATTTACATAAAGAAGGAAACTGTTTTAAATATCTGTGTTCAAAATTCCCCTGCTTTAACAGATGAAAAACTAAAAGCTGGTAAATTTTATGGTTCTCAGATAAGACTAAAGATGAAAGACCAGCAGTTCCAGAACTCAATGAAAAAAGGCGAAGGAAATGTATGAAATGCATTTGCAGCAGTTGGACCAGGTTTTCTTGGATCTGGTAAGGCTGAAAACTGTCAGCACCTTGTTGAAAGTTTACTCATGAACGTTCAAAAACTAGGGTGCAGTATGAGTGTCACAATTTCTTCCTACATAGTCATGTTGACTTTTATCCTGAAAACCTTGGAGCGGTAAGTGAAGAATAGAGGGAGAGGTTCCATTAGGACAGAAAGACAATGGAAAAGGCAACAAGGGAGGTGGGACACAGACATGTTGGCCGACTACTGCTGGTGCTTGCAGGGAAATTGTGTCGACATTACTTACTTCCATAAATCAAAGAAGTTCAAATTCACTCCGTAGTAGTACCGCGGTTTTAATAATTCCTTTATTTTTTACTGGTTTTTTTGTGATATAAATTGAGGGTTTTACACTTATTCATACTTTGTTTCAGAAATCAGCACCTCTAGAATATATAAGATTGATACTTTTTATCAGATCGGCAGAACATTTTTTTTTTTTTTCAGAATGCAGTGCTGTGTAATTGAACCAAGCAATAAAGGCCATATGGAAAATAATGTCACGAGAAGAAACGGGAATGTGTAAGAAAGAATGGTAAAAGAAACAGAGTAACAAGGAATAGTTTTTAAAAGAGGAAATAAAAGAGGAACTGCACTAAAAGAAATGAAATTAACGGGAGAAAGAAAATCCCATAAAAAAAAAAAAGATGGAGGGGCGCAAGAAAAGATACAAGACGGACCCGGGAAAAAGGAGAGGACTCGCAAAGAAAATAACTAAGACGAGGAGGACGATTAAGGAGGAAGAAGAAAGGAAAGCCACGAAATCGCTGAGCAGCATACAATTGCTACTCAAGGCATAGATGACATAAAGCTAGGAAGGTGTCTCAATGGGAACACAAAGGTGACAGACGGACCCACATCAAATACGAGTGGGACCATTGTGCTGTCGTCTCTGACTTCCTATTGCTGGGACAGTGGGTCGTTCGTGAGGAAATAAAAGGTTTGATTTCAGGAAGTTTTTAAAAAGTAATGGAAGATCAACAAGACCGTCATCTGCCCATGAGAAAGGAAGAAAAAGCAGGAAAGAAATAAGATGCTGGAAGAGGATGGGAAGTACGAGCACACCCATTATAACAGCAAAACGAGCCAGCAGGTCGACCTGCTCGTTACCGGGGATACCAACATGACTGGGTACCCAACAAAACTGCATTAATTCATGGCGATCAGATGCACAGAATACCCATTCTTGGATGCGAATAACTAAATGGTGGGGTTTGGAAGATGACTGGAGAAGGACTGAGCACTGAGTCAGAAAACACTACAAAAGAAGAGGAGGACAGATTGGCATACAGTCACACTATTAAAATACTAGCCCAGGAGGAGAGACGATTTGGATAATAGGAGCCAGGAAATATAAAGCGCAAACCCCGTACCATCCGAAAATTCAGATCCACTTGTGTACACGGGGCCAGCAGAAGAGTGTTTGGACAGATGACCGTAAAATAGTGGGCGGATAACTAGTGGGGAGGTCAAGAATTTAGAACAAAGTAAAGAAAAGGGGCAACTAGTGAGGCGCGGAAGAGGGACAAAACGTGAACACATTTCTAACACACAGAGAAGGGTGAGTAGGTTGAGACTGGACGCGAAGACAAAAAAAGATGGCATAATGCTGGGGTGAGAAAAGAGGGCATCCGAAACGGAAGAGGGAAGATAAAGTTATGAAGACGACGGAACACGACAGAGGTTGGGAAAAATACATAAATACGGAGAGAGAGAGAGAGAGAGAGAGAGAGAGAGAGAGAGAACACGAAGGGAGGAGAGAAGGGACGGCGAAAACAACACATNGTTATGAAGACGACGGAACACGACAGAGGTTGGGAAAAATACATAAATACGGAGAGAGAGAGAGAGAGAGAGAGAGAGAGCACAGCGACGGAAGGGAGAAGGGACCCCAAACTTGGCATATAGACCCTTCACAGGGGACGATTTAATAGCATCTAGTGCCAAGGGCAAACCAATATGATGAACGAAGTCATGCTTCTGCAAGATGGTAACAGAGGTGGAAGAGCACACCGGCAGCCATAATCAAACTTAAGATCGGACAAGAAAAGTATAGAAACGAAGGAGAGCAGTAGCGTACGATCTGCACTCCACGCCACAAGCTACAAAGTCTGTACCAGGCGAACCCTTGCAAAGCCGAAACTTTTAAGAAAGAGATATGATTTGCCCAGGTGAACCGAAAGTAAAATTCTAGACTAAAAAAAGAGGCTGAGAATCTGCAAGGATGTGGAGTGCCATAAAGGAAAAGAGGAGGATGAGTAATTATTAAACAGGAACGAGACTTAGCAGAAGTGTGAAAACGGTGAGTAGAAGCCCATGCAGAGGCAGCACAAACGGCAGATATGTGAGCTTAGCGTCGAGTAATAAGGGTCAGAAACATTAATAGTAAAATTTTCAGCTTATAAAGAAGATCGACCTCTTATCGGGAGAGAGGAGACGATATCATTAATTGCGGATTAAAAGAGAGTAGTACTAAAAACACAACCCTGGGGTACACCTTCATATTGAGGGAAGATATATGATTACGTATTGTGGATCTGGACCCGAAAAGAACGGTCGGGCAAAAAACTTACAAGAAAGACACCCAAATTACCCTCAGTACGGCCAGTGTGGTTAGTATGCAAGATAGGACATAGCCAGGCGTATCACATACTCTTAAGGACAAAGAAAACAGCAAGGTCATTATGACAAGCGGCAAAAGTAGAGATGATGTAAGACTTCTAATTAGCAAGGAGATCAAGGATACTACAAGCTTTCCGGAAGACAAACTCAGAATCTTATCAAAGTTTCTTAGATTCCAACAGCCACCTGAGGCTACCATACGCTCTAGCAATTTGCAGAGACAACTGGTAGGGGAAATGGGGCGGTAGTCCAGGGCAGGTGATTGTCTTTATCTGGTTTGAGGAAAGGGAGAACGAGAACACTTCGAAAAGCAGGAGGAAACACCCCTTCATTCCAAAATCGAATATAAATGGCTAACGAGAGAAAGTGAAAGTTTGGAGGTAAATGTGACGCAACCAGACGTGATGTCAGGGTAATCAGAAACCGTAATAACTGGAACTGATTCCACGTTTTTTGAGGTATCGTAACCGTAATGGATTCCAGTGTCACCAAAGCCAAAGTATTCGTAAATGTAATCGATTACACAGCAAAAGTAACCGTAATACGAGTAATGATTACAAATGAGTACTTGCCAGCTGTAAAACTCAAGTTTATATCTACAGAAAACAGGAATAGGCCTATACTAAAATTGTGAGCTGGACTGAAACTAAAGTACCTATGATGTGTGCATACTATAATCCACGTGTTACACTGGTCATACGTCAGCCAACGACGGGAGAGCTGGGGACAAGAAATAATGACATTCAATTGCGTTGCTGATCCCGGAAGCTTACCAACGAAATATTGCAGGATTGAAAATATAGCTTTTTTCTTTTTAACATCGTCATACTGGATACAGTACAGCCTTACGGTTTTGGCTTTCTTTTGAAGATGTTCAAAGAAGGTATGCCTGATTCTAATTTTAGCGATTATGTCAGTAAATCTTGCGACCTGCCGATAAATTTTGGAATGGGAAGAGAGGCTGCCTGCAGCTTACATCATCCACCCCCAAGGGTGGAGGCGGATGATTAGTAAGGGTATGTCCTTCTACGTTATTTACTGCACTGATAGATGTGTAACTTGTACTAGTAGACTGTAGCACCAGTCAAGCAGGGCAGTACTTCCAAGGTGGATGGAACGCTGATGACAGGGAGAGCTGGAGCTCCCGTGTTTCATCAGCCCTCAGGACTGATTCCTAACCATCCCCCTTTGCTGAACTTTTTCAGTGTTTCAGTAAAACAGAAAGTAGGCCAGCATGCTCTCCAATACAAGTTTTTCTGTCAACACCAAACTACATGCACAGTACACACTACATATACTTTTCAAAATTTGACAGAAAAATGGGATTTGAACACCCAGCCTCGGAGCCCCCGGGGGGGGGGGGGGAGGCCAAAAATCCCCCCACATCCCCCCCCCCTCCGGTGACGAATCGATGAGCTGTCTGGAACCCCTGTCTCACTCACTTCTTCATTTCTGCAACATTCGCGGCCTTTCCTATAACTTTCGCTCTGTTGAGCACCACCTCTCTTCCTCTAAACCTCACCTTCTCTTCCTCAGACTCAGCTGTCTGAGGGAACTGATAGTAAACCCTTTTCTGTATCCTCCTACTTTCCCTATACTCAATTCAAAGCCAAAGGTGACTGTTGTGTTTATATATGCAACGACTTATCTTGCTCTCCTGTTCCTGAACTTGATTCTTCTGAATTCTCTACTCTTGCCTTCGGCTTTCCTGTCATTCTCTGACTAAATATATCTGCGCTGTTTACTTATCCTCTAACTCTACTGACTATGAATAATTCTTCGACTATCTTACTTCTACAATGGAACACATTCTGTCCATTTTTCCTTTCTCCGAAATCTCCATTCTGGGAGATTTCAATGTTCACCGCCACCTTTGGCTCTCCTCTCCTTTCACTGATCCAGCTGGTGAACAAGCCTACATCTTTTCTATCCTTAATGATCTAGAGCAGCTTGTACAGCACCCTACACTTATCCCTGACAGCCTAGGAGAGACTTCCAACATACCTGACCTTATCCTTACAACTAATCCTTCTGCTTACACTGTTATCTTTTCTCTCCGTTGGGCTCCTCCGATCATAACCTTATTACCTTAACCTGTCCTATCGCTCTGATACAGCCTATGGACCCTCTAAAGAAACGTCGACTGTGGCACTTTGGTGCTGTGGACTAGGAGGTCCTCAGGCAGTACATCTTTGATTTTCCCTGGAATGATTATTGCTTCCATGGGCGGGAGCCATCTGAGTGTGCCTTGCGCATTATGGAGGTTATTCTCTCGGGCATGGAAGCATACATTCCCTTCTCATATCCTTTGACTAATGCAAGAAAGCCTTGGTTTAATCACGCTTGTTCTAATGCTGTCCACAACAAGGAGATGGCCTGTAAAAGGTACCGGAGCCAACCCTCCCCTGAATCACATCTTTTTTATGTTTCTGCCCGGAATCGCGGTAAGTCTGTTCTTCGCTCTGCTAAAAATAATTTCATCCATACTAAATGCTCTCAGCTCTCCAACTCGAATTCTTCTCTCTCCTTCTGGCACCTTGCCAAAAACCTTTCTAACAACTTTACCTCATCATCCTTTCCTCCTCTTTTCTACTCTGATGGCTCCGTAGCTATATCTTCTTCTGATAAAGCAGATCTCTTGGCTCAGACTTTCTCCTCCAATTCCACCTTAGACGATTCCGGTGCTATTCCTCCATCACTTTCCCCCTTTTACTTCCTCATGACTGACATTAACATTTCTTCAGCTGATGTATTTTCTGCCATCACTGGCCTCAATACTAACAAGGCATATGGGCCTGATGGAGTCCCTCCTGTTGTTCTCAAAAACTGTGCTTCTGTGCTTACACCCTACCTAGATAACCATTTTCGCCTTTATCAACTCGTACCTTTCCTTCTTGTTGGAAGTTTGCTCTCATTCAGCCAGTCCCAAAGAAGGGTGACCATTCCCAACCCTCTAACTATCGTCCAATTGCTTTAACATCCTGTATCTCAAAAGTTTTCGAGTCAGTTCTTAACAGAAAAATCTTAAAGCATCTTTCCTATCACAACTTTCTTTCTGATCGTCAGTATGGGTTCCGTCAGGGACGCTCCACTGGCTATCTTTTCACCTACCTCTCAGACTCTTGGTCATCCTCCTATCGGGACGTTGGCGAAACCTTTGCCATTGCACTTGACATCTCAAAGGCTTTCGATCGAGTCTGGCATAAATCTTTAATTTCCAAACTGCCCTCTTACGGTTTCTTTCTTTCTCTCTATGCCTTCATTTCTAGCTTCCTTTCTGGTCGTTCTATAGCCGCGGTTGTAGACGGCCATCGTTCTCCTCCTAGATCTATCAACAGTGGTGTTCCTCAGGGCTCTGTCCTATCACCATCTCTCTTCCTTTTATTCATCAATGACCTTCTAAGCTGTACATCTAACCCTATCCACTCGTACGCTGATGATTCCATCCTTCACCTTTCCATTCGGTTCCCGCAACGTCCATCTCAGCAGTTACTTCAACAAAAATGGGATGAGGCTATGGCACACCTAATGTCTGACTTGGCTCGTATCTCTGACTGGGGTAAAAATAATCTTGTTGTTTTTAATGCATCAGAGACTGAGTTCTTACACCTATCAGCCCGACACAATCTTCCACAGGAGTACCCACTAATGTTTAATAATGTCCAGCTCAGTCCTGCATCATCCTTGAACATGCTTGGGGTTTCATTCACTCGGGACTTATCTTGGAAAGAGCATATTACATCTCTTGTGAAATCTGCTTCCAAGAGATTAGGTGTGCTAAGCCGACTCCGAACCTTCTTTACCCTGCACAGTTGTTGACTTTATACACGGGTTTCATTCGCCCCTGTGTGGAGTACAACTCTTGTGTGTGGGGAGGCTCCCCACATACAGCTCTTCTCAATAGGGTGGAGTCAAAGGCTTTTCGTCTCATTGAATCTCCTCTTACTGACTCCCTTCACCCTCTGTCCCTTTCCCGCACTGTTGCATCTTTATCTCTATTCTATCGCTACTTCAACGGTCTTTGTTCCTCTGAACTGTCTGCTTGCATCCTACCACCTATACGACTGGCACGTAGCACCCGTCTAGCAACAAACTCTCTAATGCAAGAGTTAACTGTTATTCCCAGTCCTTCATTTATGCAACTGGTCAACTCTGGAACTGTCTTCCTCTGTCTGTATTTCCTACTTCCTATGATCTCCAGTCTTTCAAACGCAGTGTGTCCAGGCATCTCGGAATGAACGGATCTTGAATTTGGCTCTTTTTCAAATTGTTTTTGCTTTTTCGTGGAAGGAACAGTTTGCGGGTCCATGGCCTTTGGTTCCTTCTTCTATGAATAAAAAAAAAAAAAACTTTTTTTAATGCCTTATATCCACAGTTACATTTCAGCCAGTAAATCTCTGCCTGATAAGATAATAATGTCGTGTGTCCTCTCCATGACGTAAATGTAATCGTAATCGATTATAAACCTCTGGGATGGTAACAGTAATCGATTCTAACGCTTGGTGGCTGGAATCGTTATCGTAATCGATTCCAACGATTTATAGGTACAGTCGTAATCATAATCGTAATCACAATCGTCCTAAGCAATCGTACTCGTAGGGATTCCGTAGGTCATGGAATCATAACATGTCTGGACGTAGTGTAAACTATTATAATCCATCATGACCCTCACAAGTATTCTTGCATGAACGCAGAGTGGAGGTCAACTCACGAAGGGAAAAGGGAGAATTATATAATTTATCAGATAACAAATGGAAAACTATAAGACGTCTTTCAGACGTACATTTAAAGGAACTAAAATCCAAAGGTAAATGAGAACTACTGCCAACACGAATGATATGGAGGCTACATCGTTGACAACAATGAAAGCATCTACAATGGACTCACCATCAAACTGAAGGGAGGGGTAGGTGGGGGGTAATGTTTATGGGCAATTTTATGAATGCGTCTCCAAACAGATGAAACACGTGTTACGGAAGTAGCGGAGGAAATGTATGATATCCAGCCTGCACACTTAGCCTTACAAATAGTCTGCGGGAGGAAAGTGCATGCTCTCTAAAAGAGAACAACAGCAGATTGATCATCCGGCGTATGTCGTTTATGCTGAATGACTTTTCCAACAGACACGTATAATTCGGACGGCAGTGAACCAGTCAGAATTACACCAAAGGACACACTCAGAGATAAATGGTTGAATTCGATTGGGAAACTGTTGATAATGCTGCACTGAAAACTGTAACGAGAAAAAGAGAAAGCATGTCAAAAACATTAAAAAGAGGAAGGAGGGAGAGAAAGATCAGCAAGGGACTCAAAAAACGGTCGATCTACCTTCTGGAAACACAAACAAGGTGGTGAGGTGTGGTACAGTACGAGGTAAGGTAAGGTGGGAGAATGGTCACTGTCTGTGGAATAGCCAAACCAACCACTGAAAATGAAGAGACAGAGAAAGACAGCAAAGAGACAGATTTAACCAGGAAGTTGTACCTGCTCTGGCATTGAGAGTGTAGGAGCGCCCGTGTTAATTAACAAAAATAATAATTAATAACAAAAGACTCAAGGAGGAGACCGTGGGAAGTGGTAACAGAGTTTCCTCATAAACATGTATGCAATTAAAGTCACCAAGTAAACTGAAGGGGGAAGGCAGTTGTGACAATAGGAAACAAAGGCTAGGAAAATCAATAGGACAGTTAGATAATAGGAGATAACAGTCAGCTGATAATTAAGGAAAATGTGGGCAAAATGGCACGGGACAGTGGTCGTAACAGATAAAGTGACATAGTGATGGACAGGAACAAAGGAAACAGAAGGAGAATTATGTTTTGTTGTTACTGAGTAATCCCGGTCTGCCTGGTCGAGCAGAACCACCAACTACAGGCAACCAACCACCCCTGCAGGGCCATCTCATGCATTGAAGCGATGCTCCCCTATGATAGAAAGCTCACTGCCACAGCGAAGTATGGGGAAGAGTGTGGGGGTTTGGCTCAAGGACAGACGCCACATTTGCGTCTCTCCACCCACTTTCCATGTGCACCACGGTAGGCTCCACATCATCTAGGTATCTGGATATGTGGCTACCATCCAGCGCTGTAAATGGTTTCCTGGGCAACAGGATATCATCAAGCTCTGTCGCTCAGTAAACAGACCAGTGGAAAGAAAGGTAAAAAAAAAGTGACAAAAAAGATGGGAGTCATAGGAAGGTGAAGGAAGAAGTAGGGAACACTACATCAAGTGAGTAGATGATGGTCGCCACCACCTACCATCTGAAAGAAAGAAAGAGAGAGATTTGATAACAGTATGAAGCAACGATGAATCAGAATGGGAAAAGGAGCCAGAGATGAAATTAGAGGGGCGATGGGCCACCTCCTGGAGAGAGTATGTTGCATACTGAGATCGGGTCACAGGTTGCCTACCAGGTATACAAGTAGACTGAAACGAAGGTATAGCAATAGACTTGGTAGAAGGTACAGAATAGAAAAGAGGAGGGGGGGGCAGGAAGAACAGGGAAACTACAGGGAGATGAAGGGGGAAAGCAAGGAAACGGAAACGACATGGGAGGCAACATGACAGAAGAGGAGAAGGGAATAGGAGGAGTAAGGAGGTAAAGAAGTGGGTAAAGAGTGCAGCTCAGCAGAGACAGAAACGGGCGAAGTAGAGGACGAGGAGGACTCAGAATCAGCAACATCGTCGGCAGTGATGGAGGAGCCAGGTGCATTTTATTTAGAGGACTATGTACAAATTCCCTCATTAATTATAAAGTTTTATCATCGTCAGGAGCCTCAGCCTCCAAAGGCAATGACCTCCGTGCAGATAGTGGTTGCAAGAGAAAAACCAAAGCGGCTACCACTATACATGTTATTGGAAAGCTGACAGGATCTTTGAAGAAAAAAAAACCACTTTCATTGAAGGTGATGTTTGGGGGCAGAGCACAGAGGTGACTTTGGAAGACATTTGTGTGGGGGCTTGATCTAACCTCGCCAAAGGAGGGTTTGTAGGGGTGATATGCAGAGGACACAGGAACTAGATCAGGGGCGTGGACAGGTAAGATAAATGGGCTTGAACTTCAGCCCAGTTCACTTGCCGGTTTCAAAGTGACCTTGCAGACTGATCTCTGTCTGTCTGTCTGTCTCTCGAGTTGTAACCGTCAAAGGGTATAGTGCCCCCTTCCCTCACCTTTATTTTTTTTCTCTAGTTAGACTCTTTGTCCTCCAAATAGTCTGTGCACGCCACAGAACTGGACAAACACGGGGGGGTTGGAGTTGGTGAGGGCCCGAAGGAGGGGTGCAAGGATTATAGAGTGATCCAGGACAGAAGAGGAGTTGGAAAAAGGAAGGAAAAACATAATGGGGACAATGGAGATCAGAAGGGAAGAAGAAGCAACCAAGGGGACCACGAGAGGTTTAGATAAAGACCACAAGAGGTACGGAGGAAGTAGAAGACCCCTGCAAGTCACAGGGAGGGTAGAAGCAGAAGCAGATGGTTGAGCAGAATGGAACGGAGAATGTAAATATCTGGGATACGATAGGATAAGTCTCAGATCCTGGGAAGTCACGCTGGCAAGCCTATAAGTCTCACACTAAGAAAGGCCCAGCTGAGCTTGCAAGACTGCGACTTTACGCTCAAACTGGTAAACTGGACACCTTTTCTAGAAAGCCAAATGTGGACTGTGGCAATTTAGACACAACATCGTGTGGTGGCAAGCAGACAACACTGTCATGGCCGATCTGAGCAGAGATTAGTCACGTAAGGGGAGCTCTACAGAACTTTGCACTGTGACCAAAACACCACCAAGACTGGCACCAATGTTGGGCAGGGAGATGCGCCTTCACTACACGACGGATACCACCAACAATAACAAGAGCAGGGAGCGCATGCCTGTCAAAGGCCATATTGGCAATATTGCAATATAAGCTGATCTCTGGTGGCGTTCAGTCACAGGAAGTGTGAATCGGGATACAAAAATTATGGAATGACCTTGTAATTCTAAGATGACCTTAATGTCAGCATCGGTCAGGAAATAAACGACAACTGATTTTAACATAAGATGAAATCAAAATGGTACCGCAGCTGGGGTTCATGAGAACATCCTTCTCAACAGGAATGCGACACCAAGAGAGTCAGTAAGACTGACCATTCAAAAGGCCTGAGGTTCATTCTTGAGCATAGCTAGATGAAAGCTGTCAGATCAGGACTGGAAAGTCGTCCGGGCAAGCACGGGACAACGACTGGTGATGGAACTTCAGGTCGTCATCTGCGTGAGGAAAAGAGGCAGGTAAGCTGAAAAATTTGTTTCATGCAAAGGGACTGAAGAGGTCACGAAAGCAGCTGTAGAAACTATGCATTGGAGTGGAGACTGGGGAATGGTGAGGATGGAAGAAGAATCAGAGGCAGCAACAGAGGTAGAGAAGGACATGTAATGGGAAGCAAGTGGTAGGTATGGGGCAAGTGTACCTATCAAAGAAGACTTTATATAATATGAACCAGGGAAAGAATTGCCACCATTAGCAGTGTGGAGGAAAGAAACTGGTCAGTATCCAAGCCAAGTGATCTAGTTACCAAAGGTCTTATCTGTACGCACCGTAAGTCGTTATCGAGTGGGTCAGGTGACGAGATCTCAGAAACAAATGGCATTAACGGAGATGCAGAAGGAACTGTAATGGAATCTGTGGTAAAGATTTCATTAATGGTTCATGGGTGTCACGAATTTTCTACATTGTAACGTTGTGTTGAGTGAGTCGTGAC
>JAGKTI010026415.1:0-13606 GCA_018397915.1 Birgus latro | reverse complement strand
TTTGTATCCTGTTGCCTAGTTATTAAATCTTCTCACATCCCTGTCAGAAGTGTTATGATTCTTGTTGGTGTTACTTCTTTTATAAGTGGGATATTTCAAAGGCTATTTGGCCTCAGTGTAATCTGAAGACTGTGTGCTTCTTTCTGTCAAATAGGGTACATCAGCCAGATATTGTGGACATAAAATAATCAGCTGTGCTGTCTCAGGAACCACTTTGCAATAGTCTTACCCAGCTGAAATTTTACTGCAATATAGCTTTAAAGCATCACAATTGATCATTATTCTGAGACAGCCTGGGGTTGGAAATTAAATCTTGTCTAGATATTGCGTATGTCAGGCCATGAAGGATTAAAGGTAGAGCCACCTTACTTGGTATACTTAACTGTGATGACTTAAGGTGACATGCATATGACCTCAAGGTCCCATTATATCTTGGCTTCTAGTAGGCAGTGGTTGAGAAGTATTAAAATTGGCCTTGGAGAAGTGGATGGTGTTCATTATCATACAACTTCATAGCAAAGTGTTTGTAAATCTTTGTGTTAATTGTTTTCATGGTATAAATCCTTGCGTTAATCGTTTTCATGCTATAAATCCTTGCGTTAATCATTTTCATGCTACAAATCCTTGTGTTAATCGTTTTCATGCTATAAATCCTCGCCTTAATTGTTTTCATGCTGCTGTTCGTGTAGTATCACCCGGTTGTATCTTATAAAGGCTTCATCGTGCTTGTATGCATTGGCTTTGGTCACGTAATGGCAACTTTCCACACTGCTCAATCTTTGGCATTCCCCCTATTCAGTCCTGTATCCCTGCCAGATTTTAATTCAGGTTTTGACACTTGGGGTCCAGTTAAGATAAATTAAGGTAGGTAAGAAAGATGCAGTAGCTTAGGAAGATGTGCTAGGAACATATTAAGCTAGACTTTTGACAAACTTGCACTGAAATTAACATGCGGAAAGGATGTAGAGCCATAATATTGTCTTTTTCTGCCACTGAAATAAGAAATTAGCTGCAAAATAATGAAAATCTGGCCCAAGTTTGAGTGAAGTGTACTGTTATTGGCGGTATTGTGTAAATGGCTTGATACTAATTTTTATGTATCTTGTTTCAGGATATGACAAGATATGGAGAAACTGAAGATGGTTGCAGTAATGAAGTTCTCAGAGGTTGAACGAGGAGCAAAGGAGTGGACAATGAGCATGAAATAGCTTGATGTACCTGATGCCAGCTCATTGGCAGTCAGTGTTTTAAGGCAAGACCAACTTTCTTTTAACCGTAATTGACACATTGCTTTAAAAGGGAGCCTTGTCATCCCAAAACCTTTCAGTGAAGTTAATGTAATGCGTCAGACCTTCGTATCCGTCAGAAGTATAAAAGAATCAGATCATTCCGTAGTTCCTTTATAAAATAATTCTGTATATGCTTTATAAAAGAATCAAGTTACTCTTTACTTGTAAAAACACCATGTTCTGTACACTGGTGGTTTATCTGCTCTAGTCTACCTGGTTGAGTAGACCTGCCAACCACAGGCAAGCAATAACCCCTGCAGGGGTTTCCCATGCAGTGTACTGGTGTTTCCTTGCAGTTAACTGTGCCCCACAACAGCAAGGCACTAGGAAAGTGTGGTTTGGTGTCTGGGTGGATGCCACATTTTTCTCCAGCCAGTTAATGGGTGCACTGTGGTAGGCCTGTGGTGTGGTTATATGGTTACCACCCAGCATTGTAGTTGTTTGGTTACCATCCAGTATTGTAGTTGTTCAGTTGTATGGTTACCACCCAGCATTGTAAATGTTATTTGGTAATATGGTTACCACCCAGCATTGCACTGGGTTACAGGAAACAATTGGTGACTAAAAGGAAATGAAGAAGGAAGGGCAGATTGATCAGTGAATACTGTATGTGAACTTAAAATGATGAACTGGAGTATGGTTGGCTTTGTGGAAGGTCTGCAGCCACTGGATTAATAATTTACCTTCAAATTCCCCCCTTCCCTCCCCAAAACACACACACACACACACACACACAAAACAAAAAATATAACAGCTTTTTGAGAGCAATGTGTCAATAATGTAATGGTCAGTTGGTTTAAGATATTGGTACAGCCCTGCAGCCTGGGAATGTGTCAGTAATCGTTGGTAATGCCAGATCTTACTTAGGCACACACTGCTACCCTCCAAATGCCACCTTGTAGACTGTTTATTGAGCTTGCATTGTCTTGGGCTGAGGGGTTAAGTAATGTTTTCAGAAAGTGTCATTATTTCTCTATACTCATCAGTGGACAGGGGAATAAGTGGGCTTGGAATAATTCAGAAATAAGGTTTAATTCAGTATGTTGGGTTGGGAATGATTCAGTTATTGCATTTGTATAGTGGACAATAGGTACTGCAGATAGGTATTATGATTGAACAATGAGCAGTTAGTCTATAGTTTTACAAAATTGTGCAGTGTACACATTTATTTTTTTCCAAATGGGGATTGAGACCAGTTTGAGAAGGTTTAATAGTGAAATGAAAGCATCAGGGCCATAGCAGTTCAGTATTCCCATCAGCAAACATTGTAAAGTACTGTGATATCAACCTGCTTGCATGCATTGGCCTTTGCAACCTAATGGTGGCTCTCCACACTGCTATCTCAGGCAGCCATCCTATTCAGTCCGTTATCCCAGAGTTCATTTAGGGTTACTCAAGAAACATTTCTTCTCTTACAAGCTTCAGATCACTATCAGTGGTTGAGACATGCCCAGCCACAGGTAAATAATAGCCAGCAGTCAGTGTCAGGCAGACCCATCAACTGAAAGCAAGCAGCTGGCCCTGCTGGGTTGTCTTGTGCAGTGAACCAATATTCTTGTGGCTGAGAGTGCCAGTTATAGTGGTTCGTGGGTAGACACCACATTTTTCACATAATTAACGGGCATCATAACAGTCTCCCCCACCAGTTATTTGGCTTTATGGTTACCAGTTATAAATGGTTCCTTGAATTATAGGAAACCATTTTTCACTCATTGTACGTGTAGTAATGTCACATCAGTTAATGGTCAGTATAGTAGACTGCACAGAATTACAGTATTGTTTGGTTATATGGTGATCCAAGTTTTCCTGAATTAATGTAGGGCCTCCTGATGTGTAAAAAGTAGACTGAGAAATAGGCCAGTTTGGTGTAGTGTGTTTTATTAATTGCTGATGACAGAATACATAGTTCATAACGCCCTTTAGCAGTGTCCATCCTGTCCTGTTGCCCCACCAGAACAGTAGGGGCCCTGGGCTAGGCTGATAATTCCTGAAAATATGGTAATAAATATTAGTTGAAAAATACAGTAATTATTAGTGTACTCTTGCCTTGGACCAGCTTAACCACCCAGTGCGTTAATTCTTTCACTATAAACCTTGCCCCAAAAATAATCGGGTTAGGGAACTGCCTTAATCCCTTTCCTGGTTTTGTATATTAATAGTTTTAGCTTAGAATACATGATTGAAGGGGTTTATTGCTATTATTGCCATTTTAAACAGAACACAGTAAGATAATTGTCTGTTACCATTAAGGTATTACTATTTTATCCAGCTTAGAATGTCCAGAATTATAAGGGTAGTGTCCATTATTATTATTATTATTTCATTTTAAACAATTTACTTAGGGTGTGTAATGTCCCTTATTATTAGTGTATTTTTTTCTTTGCCATCAAGGTATCTTGTTTTAAATAATTCACTATTGCATTTTTAAGATTAATTATAAAGACTGACAGATTTATTTTAGAAAGTGATCCCTTTTATTACTCTTTAACCCTATATGCTTGTGTTGATTTTTTATTTCTGTACTTTATTAAATTTATTTACACACCACGAATGCTTATGTCGTACTCACTCATGTAGTACTCACTCATGTATGCACACGTTGGCTTACTTCTTACACACACACACACAGAGGCTTAAGTACTACTCACTCGTATACACACATTGGCTTACTTCTTAGACTCATACACATGGAAGCTTGTCCTACCCACTCATATACACACATGTTGGCTTTTGTCTGAGACTTACACACACACATACACACACAGAGGCTTATGTCTTTGACTTGTACACACACACATACAGGCTTATGTCTTGGACTTGTGTACACACACACAGAGGCTTATGTCTTGGACTTGTACACACACACACACAGAGGCTTATGTCTTGGACTTGTGTACACACACAGAGGCTTATTTATGTCTTGGATTTGTACACACACACACACACAGGCTTATTATGTCTTGGACTTGCACACACACACACACAGGCTTGTCTTGGACTCATACACACACACACACACAGACTTACATCTTGGACTTGTACACACACACACAGGCTTATGTCTTGGACTTGTACACACACACACAGGTTTGTCTTGGACTTGTACACACACACACACACAGAAGCTTATGTCTTGGACCCATGCACACATATGGAGGCTTACATCCTACCCACTCATGTATGCACATGGCAGCTTACATCCTACTCACTCATGTATGCACATGGAGGCTTACATCTTACTCATGTATGCACATGGAGGCCTGATGGCCTGTACGAGCATTTGCCCCCCCCCCCCACACACACACACATGCTAACAGCCTCATGTACACATGCCTTGTGTCATGTACACACAAAATTGTATCCTTGCAGTTCCACTTACCCACTTGGCCTGAAGATCCTGATGCCATCCCACCCGAGGGGCCTCTGGACACTGCTGCCATATAGAAAGAGAGAGAGAGAGAGAGAGAGATGGGTAGATTATAGCAGGGAAATAAAATTCATTCCAAGCTTGATAGTGGTGTTAGCACAACAAATACTAAAACTTAAATTTTTCTTGCAGGTATGATGTCAGGATTACACTGAGATGGGGTGAGTTGTCGGGCTGCCACTGAGACCCCAAAGGAACCCCAAGACAATGCCACTACTGCTGTCACCCCGAAGGCCTCCTGAAAGATGCAAGCTGCTACTCTAGAAGCACCAAGAGACATGCCCCACTTAACACTGCCAGCCCAGGAGCCGGACAAGATGCCATCCCACCAGAGGGACGTGATGAGAGACTGGTGCCACCCTAGAGGCCATACAAGACTCTGCCATCCCACCAGAGGGACCTGATGAGAGAGTGCTACCACCCTAGGAGCCTTAAAAGACTCTGCCATCCCACCAGAGGAACCTGATAAGAGACTGGTGCCACCCTAGAGGCTTTACAAGACATCCAACCAGAGGGGCCTGATGAGAGACTGGTGCCACCCTAGAAGCCTTACAAGACTCTGCCACCCCACCAGAGGGACCTGATGAGAGAGTGCTGCCATCCTAGGAGCCTTACAAGACTCTGCCACCCCACCAGAGGGACCTGATGAGAGACTGCTGCCACCCTAGAGGCCTTACAAGACATCCAACCAGAGGGGCCTGACGAGAGACTGGTGCCACCTCAGGGGCCTTAAAAGATGTTGCTGCCACCCCACCTGAGGGGCCTTAAAAGACACTGCTGCCATCCCAAGAGGCACCAAGAGGAGAACTGGCCTTCAAGAGGCACCAAGGGGAGAACTGGCCTTCAAGAGGCACCAAGAGGAGAACTGGTCTTCAAGAGGAGAACTGGCCTTCAAGAGGCACCAAGAGGAGAACCAGCCTTCAAGAGGCACTATCTTGAGGCACTGAAAACGGAAGCCGAGCAAAGGGAGGTGGGTGCTAGTCGCCCATCTGCCCAGCTGGTTCAGTTCATCTTGGCCTTTGTCCGAGAGTTCGGCAAAAGAAACTACACAGTTTTTTGCAACTTTTTGATTTTTTTTTTTTAATAAATTATTTTTTGTGAGATTGGCTTGTAGTGTTTCTCCGGAGCCTTTTTTAGGTATCAGAATGAATAAATGAAAAGTATGTAGTGTTTTGTATCTATATCCCCTCTGTAGAGACTAAGTCCAAAACCTATACATAAGTTGCTGTATGTAGGATAAACAGCACTTGCACATCCAACAGCACTAACAGGCCTGGCATAAAGGTACTTAGCATAGCAAGTAGCATATATTAAGACCATATGACTGCAGGTACTATTTCTCTAGGAGCACTAGTGATGGACATCCAATGATCCTGACAGTTCTCTAGAAACACTGAAGCTGGACATCCTATAATCCTGACAGTATTATTACCAGCACTATATATGAAGACCATATGACTGCAGGGACTGTACCTCTATGAGCACTAGTGCTGGACATCCTAGGATCCTGACAGTTCTCTAGAAGCACTTGTGCTGGATGACGTCCTATAATCCTGACAGTATTATTACAAGATCAGGCTGACTTGATGAAACAACTTGTGAAATGCTGTCATTTTTGTGTTTGCCACTACAGCCAGTGAACACTTAAGGGCTGTAGTCTTAAACTGTGGGAAGGCGTTTACCTTCCCCTATCTGTATCTTTTGGTAGTCTTAAAAGGACAGCATTCCCTTGGGAACAGGAAAGATTACCTTGGAATAGGGTACTGGTCCAGTACACTATGCTGATGTAATCCTTTCCCGTTCCCAAGGGAATGCTATCCCTTTTAAGACTACCAAAAGATACAGATAGGGGAAGGTGAACACCTTCCCACAGTTTAAGACTACAGCCCTTAACCCCTTCACTACAATGACATCTTTCAGTATTATATTCTTGCTATCTCCAGATGATTTTATTTAGCTCATGAAAGAAGACCTCTCATACTGAAGGGGTTCATGTCACCCCTTCAGCATGACAAGTCCACTAAGCTAAATAAAATCATCTGGAGATAGCAAGAAAGACTGAAAGATGTCATTGTAGTGAAGGGGTTGTGTTCACAGAAGCTGCAGTAACAAACACCAAAATGTGAGCATTTCACAAGCTGTCTCATCATTATTAACCTCTTCAATATGGTGACGTGTTTTTATTCTTGCCAACACCACTTATTTTATTCAGTAATGTCAAGCCTTTAAACTCCTGCAGGTTAAAAGACTAATTGACTGAATAAAATAGTATGTTAGCAAGAATAAATAAAATGTCATTAGACTGATGGTGTTAGAATGTAACCATGAGGGGGAAGGCAAGCTCTTGTATTACATTTACGATTATTTCTGAAGAACGTCACAAAAATCTTACTAATACGTTAATTTCTGAAGCACAATGTACTGAAAAATTATGTTAGCTTCTCAAAAACATACTGAAAATCTCTACTGCTGATGTTAATATAAATATACCAAAGAACTTAAAGAAAATCACTAGTGCTGTTCAATATACATGTGCTGTTAAATGTACAATAATAATTCCTGGTGCTGTTGTATGTTATCTTCTGAAAAACGTAATGAAAATCGCTGGTACTGTTCAATATCCATTAACTAATCAAGCACATAATGAAAGTCTTACGTTAATTTCTGAAGTATGTACAATAATGAAAACCTCTACTTTGTAATTAAAAAGACTGTACTGTACTGAACCTCTACCACTACAAAACAATGTGTGATGTAGGATGCAGGCTGATACAATATGACTGCCACAGGCATCCCATAACTGTTCATTTACAAAGCTTGCCTTCCCCCTTTCTGATTACATTTTAACTCCCTCCATCAATCCAATGACATTTTATATGTTATTCTTGCCACTTCCAGACTTTTAATATATTTTTTGGGAGAAATTAATATGTGTATGAAGCCTTCAAAGCCCCATCACTAATGACTATATCACCAAAGTTAATAAAATAGTCTGGAGGCAGCAAGAATGAAATACAGTTGCTTCCCGACTTACCAACTAAATGGTCTGTTATACTCTCAAAGTTGAAATAAGCTTAACTAGGATTAAGCTTTGGTCTATTATGCAAAGTCAAAGTTGATATGAACTTAACTGCTACTTGTCAAGGCAGAAATAAGCTTATCTAGGATCAAGATTTGAATTGTTATGCAATATCAAAGTACAAATGAGCTTAACTGGCCTCATGAATTGGTCTGTTACTCAAGGCAGAATGAACTGAACTCAAATCAAAAACTGGTCTGTTAAGGCTGATACAAACTTAACTGAGATCAAGAATTGGTCTGTTACTCTCAAAGTTGAAATGCACTGAACTGGCATCAAGAATTGGTTTGTTGCTCAAAGTTTTCTGTCTTTAGTCTTGCTTAAAATCAAAGTCAAAATGAGATAACCAGGGATCATGAATTAGTTTATTATTCAAAGTCAAAATGAGCTGACATGAACTTAATTGAGATGAGCTAAATTGGTTTCATCAATCAGTCTATTATGCAAAATCAGTCAAAATGAGCTTAACTAGGATCGCAAATTAGTTTATTATGCAAAGTCACAGTCGAAATGAGCTTAAATGGGATTGCAAATTGGTCTATTACTCAAAATATCACAGTAGAAATTCACTAATACTACAGGTGAAGTCAAAGATAAGTTTACTTATACTGTATGTGATGCCAGATATTTAGAATCATTACTAAAAACCAGGAATATAAGCGTAGACATGAATACTACTGTTGTGTTTACTTCAAATAACTTTAATCATTAGCATCACTTAACACTGATGACTGTAAGCACTCTACGCAGTTTACTGTAGTACTGTAATGTATTACTGATATTACAACTCTATAGTGTACTGTGTATCCGCTGCAAATATATCAATAAATACTTCTCAAAATATGTTCGTAGGCACGGACTACAATAGTATCAACAGTCGTCCAAAAATTTTCATATCTCTAAAGTTCGTATGCACAGACCATAAAAATATTTAAGGCTTCTCTAAAAACGCTCACCTCTATACATGTTCGTAAGCACAGACTGCAAAAATATCAGTAACTGCTTCTCCAGAAAGGGTTCGTATCTTAATTTCGCAAGCACAGACCACAAAATATAAATCTCAAGAAAGGGTTCGTATCTATAAATGCTACTCAAAGAAGATTTGTATATTTACAGACCATAAAGATATTACTAATCATAAGAAGTGTTGGTAATGATGTTGGTAAGGTAGGCAGCAACTGTACACGTCACCACAACATGAAGAGGTTAATAAGAATATATCCCTATGTCTCCCCAGTGAGACTCCTGATCAGTTATGCTATACAGGACCTCAAGAATAATTACCCATAAATTACTTCTATTAATATGGAGGGTTACTGATTATTCCTCCTAATATTCACTGTTTTAAATAATAATATTCTGATGCAAATTTATACAGAGCAATTCCTTGTCATAATTCACATCTATGTTGCAAAATATCTCAACTTTGACTATATTTGTAGGAAACTGGCAATTTAGCTTTCTATATGCACTTGTGGAATTTTAACAAGCTTGTATTTAATTAGAGAAATCAATAAAGAAGAAAATGTCTACAGTATATGGCAATTTAGCTTTCTACAGATACACAGGGAATCTTAGCTGTCAATTCTTCCTTATGCAATTGTAACAGCCTTATATATCTCAAATTTACTGAGGATCTGATTATGATTTAATTACCAAGAAGCACTAAAAAGGCTACTTGTGATTTGACATTAATACAAATGAGTTAATTACAAGGAACTCTAATGTTGCTTTATCACAGTATTAGTTGCCTTTATTCACTGTAGACTTTAGATACAAATCAGACCTATTAAAGGACAGATGAGATTAAAGGAACTCTGGCGTTACTTATTAAGAACTTTATATAGTAAGAAATGAGACTTATGACAGGCAATTTCTGTAAGCTGTACTGCATTAATTCTATTCTATTGCCAGACGCCTCAATCCCGAACGGGGTGGCCACAAACAAATCGCCTCCATGTCACTCTGTCCCCTGCCATTTCACTACCACGCTCCCAACTCACACCCCCCTCTCTCATATACCTCTCCACTCCATCTCATCCTCGGCCTCCCCCTCCCTCTCGCCCCCTCCACCTCACTCACATACACTCTCCTCGTCAATCTTTCACTCTCCATCCTCTCCACATGCCCAAACCACCTTAACGTGTTTCTCCTAACGCTTCCCATCACATCCTCAACCACACCGCAACGCTCCTTCACTTCCTCATTTGTTAGTCTGTCTCTCCATGTGACTCCACATGCTCCTCTCAAATAACTCATTTCCACTGCTCTCACTCTTGACTTCTGTCCTTCTAACAGGGTCCAAGCTTCACTTCCATATATCAGAGTTGGTATCTCAATACTGTCATGTAACAACTTTTTCACTTCCATGCTCACCTCCCTGTTTCTTATCACTGCTTTCAACGAACCAGCAACCTTCCTTCCCTGCTGTACCCTTTCGAGCACTTCACCCTCCAGACTACCATCCTTACTCATCACACTGCCCAAGTACTTAAATTCACTCACATTCTCCATATCCTTCCCATCCAATCTCACTGTACACTCACTGGCTACACTTCTCTCGAAGACCATCACTTTACTCTTCCCCACATTCACCTTTAGATTCCGTTTCTTACACACTCTCCCAAACTCATCTACCAAGCCTTGCAGCTCCCCTTCGTCTTCACTCAACAACACAGTATCATCTGCAAACAACAGTACAGGGAGTTTCCAAACACTGCCCTCTCTCACTAGGGTCACTCCAACATCCATTGCCCGACCTTGTATCTCTTTTATAACCCCATCCATATACAGATTGAACAACCATGGAGACATGACATCCTTGTTTCAATCCAACCTTCAAATGGAAAGATTCACTCAGTTTGCCATCCACACGCACTACAGCCTTAGCACCCTCATACATACTCTTCACAGCCTTCAACAACTTCACATCCACTCCAGATATTCATACTTAGATCCACAGACCATGTCTATCCACCCTGTCATATGCTTTCTCCAGATCCATGAAGGCTGCATACAACTTCTTGCCCTTCTCTAGAAACTTTTCCACTAAGGATCTAAGAATGAATATCTGGTCTACACAACCTCTTCCCTTCCTAAAACCTCCTTGTTCTTCTCCAACTAATTCCTCAGTAATTTCCCTAACTCTGTCAGTAAGTATCCTACCATATATTTTTCCTATTACACTGAGAAGGCAAATGCCCCTATGATTACCACACACTGCTTTTTCCCCTTTTCCTTTGTACAGAGGAATAATTATACCTGACTTCCAATCCTCCGGGACTCTACCCTCCTCCCAAACCAATCTGCACACCTTCCACATCCATTCTATTACTATCTCTCCCCCATGCTTCAGCATTTCACCACACACTCCATCAATTCCTGGGGCTTTCCCCATTTTAACTTTCTTCATTGCTTCCACCACTTCCATCCTGGTGATTTCTTCCTCTCTTCTCACAACCCTCCTTCTCCCTGCCATTCCCCAGCCACTTATACTTGCATTACTTTCATTCTCTATGTTCAACAGTTCATTAAAGTGTTCTCTCCATCTGCTTACTTTTTCTCCCTTCTCCACTAGTAATCTACCATTTTTATCTTTCACACCACCACTGACTTCGTTGGCACCCTGTCTAGCTCTCTTTACCTCCTTCCCGAACATTTTCTTACATTCCCTCCACTTTGCACTCAAATTCCTTCCAAACTCCTCATCCACTCTTTTCTTACTCTCTCTTACTAATCTTTTCACCTCTCTCCTCCTCACTACATATAACTCTCTCGTCCGTCTCTCAGCTTCTTCGTCGCCCCTGTTCCTCATCCACTCATTATATGCTTTCTTCTTTTGTGCCACAGCCTCTCTCACCTCTTCAGTCCACCATGCTGTTCCCTGAACCCCCTTTCGTCTTCTCTTCACTGCACACACCACCTCACATGCTGCACAGATTTCTTCTGTGAATACCTTGCACACACCTTCCACGTCCCCCATCTGCTCCAATCTATATTTACCCAATCGCTCCTCCACTTCCCTTCTATATTCAGCCTTTATTCCATCCTCTTGTAACTTTTCTACCCTCCTTGTAACACATACTTCCTCCTGTCTTTCCCTTCTTCTCTTCCTCCATCTAGTTTGGACTCTGATTCTGGCCACCACCAAGTGGTGGTCAGAAAGTCCACTCCCCCAACCTCTATATACTCTTGCATCCATTATACATCTTCTCATCCTTTCATCCACACACACAGTCAATCATTGCCTTCCGTTCATTCATTCCCCGGTCCTCTCTCCTCACCACTCGCCATGTATACCTATGGATCATTTTGTGCCTGAAGAGGGTATTAACTACCACCAACCCCCTCCCAGCACAAATGTCCACTAAAGCACTGCCATTCTCATCCATCTCTGCAGGCACACCCCACTCACCAACCACTCCATCCACCTTCTCGTTCCCTACTTTTCCATTCATATCTCCAATCAGAAACACTCTCTCATTCCTTTCAAACTTTTCCAAGCAGGCTTCCACATTTGTCCAAAACTCTTCTCTCACTGTACTTACACGATCTTGCATTGGTGCATACACGCACACAATTGCCCACATTTGTAGTCCAATTTTCACTCTTACCCACACAATCCTTAACCCAACTGATCCATACTCTCTTACATTCTCCTTCCACCTGTTGCTCACAACAATACACACTCCCTCTTTCGCCCTCTCATTCTCACCCACTCCTGCACATATACCCCACCCATATTCCCATTCTCTCACACTCTCACCTCGCCATTTAGTTTCAGTTATTCCACATATATCCACTTTCGCACTCTCAAGCACCTGTACAATCTCTCTCTCTTTCACCTCATCATTCATACCCCTCACATTCCAGGTCGCAATCTTTATCTCGTCCTTTGTCAGTTCCTTTGTCGTCAACTTTTGGTCAGTCCTGGTCCGAGGCTTCCTGTTCGTATTTTTAGTTAGTTGTTTTTACGGGGTGGGGCACTAACCCACCACCAACCCTTTTAGTCGCCTCTTACGACAAGCAGGGATACTGGGAGAGAATTCTTGAAAGCCCCCTACCCCCAGGGGTACTGCATTAATTACTGATATGTATTAACCAAGTAATTCTGAAGTTACTATTCCTCTATTAACTTATTTACTGTTATTTCGTTTACTTCCTGGTGTTATCATTTATTACCATTACTCATTTCTTTATATAGTAACCAAGGAGACTCATCACAAGGAATTTCCATCTCTTATCTTTCCTCCATTTATTCCTATTTTATTTTGTTACTATGGAGTTTATATAGTAACCAAGGAGACTCACCACAAGTAATGTCCATCTGTTATCCTTGTTGCATAACTGATTAGTAGTCTGGGGGTCAGGCTGTCCCTAACATTAACCACTTTAAGCACAGCAGTGATTTTATATGTACTCTTGCTGCCTTCACACAAATTTACTCACATCAGAGGCTTTATCAGACTAGATGAGATAGTTTTGTTAATGATATACTGGAAAACTGAGTCAAAATCTGTTGCTGCCTTTTGACCTGAAAGACTAGAGTGATATAAGTAACAGTGAAAGTTTAAGTTTTCAAAAACTGTGACTGCTTTTTGAGCTGAGAGACTTTATCATGCCGTATCAGACAATTTAGGGCCATACATGATATGCTGAAAAATTACGTTAAAATCTCTACAAGTATGCACAGAAGCTACAGTGAAAAATTATGTTAAAATCTGTTGGTGCTTTTCAAACTGAGACTTTCAATTCAAACTAAACACTTATAACAGCTTCATATCATCATCATGCCTGCACACACTGGCCCTG
>JAGKTI010026414.1:0-13606 GCA_018397915.1 Birgus latro | reverse complement strand
TTTACGCCTTGTTATTTCATTATTTTTTTTTTTTATGGCCCATGTCACTACACGTCTATAGCACCAGCGGCTTAAAAGGGAGAAAGGGGAAATGGTGGGGATGATGGGCCACTTTTCATATTAGTTATAATATTCGTTTTCATTATTTTCAGCACTTTCCAGTAAGCATAAAGAAATGTTTTGCAACAGTCTAAGAAACCACTGGATTTTTTCCATATTGTGAATGTAAAGTATGTTATCACCGTACTATCTTCATAGAATTTTTTTGTTTTTATATATATATACGCGGTTCAGTTGCAGTCTCTTTTCTCTCCCACCAAGCGAAACTTCTTTGGCTAGTAACGAGAGAGAGAGAGAGAGAGAGAGAGAGAGAGAGAGAGAGAGAGAGAGAGAGAGAGAGAGAGAGAGAGAGAGAGAGGTGGGAGGAGGTAATAAGCAACGAGAGGTGGGGGAGGTAAGGAGCAGCTAGAGATGGAGCAAAGAGGGAGAGAGGTGGGGGAGATAGGATAGGAAGCAGAGAAAGTTGGGGGTTGGGTAGACAGGGAGCAGACGGAGGTGTAGGAATGTAAGGAGCAGAGCGAAGTGAGGAAAGGTAGGGAGCAGAGATAGGTGGGGCAGATAAGAAGCAATGAGAGGTGGAGGGATGTAGGGAGCAGAGAGAGAACTTGGGGATGAAGGGAGCACAGAGAAGTTCGAGGATGTAGGCAGCAGAGAGAGGTGTGGAAATGCAGAGAGCAGAGAGTGGTGGAGCAAGGTAAGGAGCAGAGGGAGGTGGGATGGGAGATAGGGAGCAGAGAGAGGTGGGAGGGGAGCAGAGAGAGTGGAAGGAAGTATGAACAAGTGAGAGGTTAACGAGGAATGAGATTAAAAAAAAAAAATGATCGTTCTTTGTTAGATGTGGCAAGTATGATGTTTAATGGCACCTTGTATTGACGCTGTAAGTTGATAGTAGCTGATGTGGTGGTCTTGGATGGTAGATGTGGTAGACCATTTAACTGTTGTTTTGTTTTCTTCTGGTGCTCAGTGCCAGTTGCGGTGATTGTTGATGGTTGTTGTGGTAGTTTTTGCTACTGGAGAGTGGTAGTTGTGATTGCTTTTGTAACTGGATAGTGGAAATTGTGAGTTTTGTTACTGCATAGTTGTAGTTGTGGTGGTTTTAGTTATTGGAGGCTGGTAGTTGTTGTAAATTTCTTTATTGGTTGGTGGTCATTGTCCGATAACGCACTCCGTTTTTTTTTCTTACTTACAACCTGTCCAAGTGTAGCAAAGAAATAGCATACTGGTAGACGTGTGGTGTGAAGTGCAAGCTCCATCCCGGGTGGCGTGGCGGTCATGTTGGTTAATGATTTAGCTGGAAAACTGGACGTCGGTATATTGTTCTTTTGTTGGGAGAGCTGTAACAGAAATGTTTCATACAATTTGACAAGGAAAATAACGGTAGCCTGTCAGCTGAAACTTTCAGATCAACGGAATTATCCACTCATGCAGATGAACCTTATGACACTGAACCAGCTTAGGTACAGAGACCTGAAGGGAAACTAATATTCCAGTTCGAAAAAAAAAAAACTACAAATAACATAGAAGCCACTGAGTGCTGATTGCTTGTCGGATTTCTCTTCACTGCAACCTGGAGCCAGTATAAGTACAATTTACAAGATATTTGATGGAAGGTTATATATGGAAGAGTACATCAAGTACAGTACATGAAGAAGTGTGACTTGAGTTGCAGAATGAGAAGGGATAAGTAGTTGGAGTGGAATCAGATTTTGTTGTTGTTGTTGTTGTTGCTTCCACTGTGGATAAGCCCTGGAGTTTCTGACATTACAATGACAGATGGATACCGAATTCCTCACCAGTTCCCAGCGTTAACGGGGACTAAACTCTTTTCCCTCAAGGAAAAAAAAAATAAATAAATCAGCAATATGTGTAGAAGGCAATAAAAGAATCCTAATCTGTATGGATAGCACACTTCTATGGACAGGACGGTTGATAATAAAAAAATCCGATAAAGCAAGAGGAAATGGGGTACGGAAAAAGTGACGCATTAGAGCATAGAACTTATGTTTCTTCACACAACGATACAATATGAAATAATTCATAGTCTGTCTGGAACTGGTTATTTCTGAGAAATAATCCACAATCCCAAAGATACTAGGTAGGATAGACGTTTCTCTAGGAAGAAAAAAAAATTCAGTGGGCTGACTGATACAAAGATTACCTGTGAGATTATCTCTGAGGGCCACGTACTAACTGTGTGTGTGTGTGTGTTAAACGGAAATACTGGGGTCTTTTTTATACAATGAATTAAGAACCAAAGGCCAAAAGACCGTAGGAAAATTGTTCCATCATGGAGAAGCAGAATAAAAAGAGTCAGATTCAAGATCCGTGTGCGATATAGCGTGTGTGTGTGTGTGTGTGTGTGTATTTTAAATGCATCCGTTTTTGCATTTTTCATCATTCTCAGTGCATGCAGTTTTGTACCTTTACCAAGTTACCATTATCTGTGACTTGGACATTTTCAAGAGAAAATACTTTGTGAACGAAGTTTTAGTATATCATCACGAGTAGTTTGCAGTTTTTCACATCATATTTTTCTCTTACCTCATTGTTTTAATCGGCTTTTGCATTTTCATCACAGTATATACGGGTTGAGACACTGTGTGCAGACACTTGAAATTATTATAGATATTTCTTTTATAAACGATGCACTTCCTTCTAATAGTGGGTATTTTTCAACACTTTTTTTTATGGACGTATTATGTAGTCGTTAATATTTTAAGCATCATAAAGAGAAACAGATTAAGCTCATGTAAATAATTCGACTCCCTGCATATTCTATTCACCAGTGCAGTCTTAGGTGACACAGGGTTCCAAGCATCACCGGAAAGACCTTTTTATTTTACTCAGACCCGCGCTATACGATTTTATTCGCCTGAAAAAATATTGTCAGTAACATAGCGTTTTGCGCATCACGAAACGTCCATCCAAGTCACGATACTAATTCTCTTGCCCGGCTTATCTTTTTATGCACCACAACCTTTTTTGTATTCCCTTTCTTTTTCTCCTGACATTCACCTAATTTCTCACCAGGCTTCCTCACTCCTCCTCCCCATTCTCTTCCCCTCTTTTATGGTATCCCTCCCTGTTCACTCCTCTTCCCCCTACATCCTCCAGTGTCTAACCGCTTCCCCTTCATATCTTTCCCCTCCGTGTCTATCGCTTCTCCTCCCCTCATCTCTGCTTCTCTTCACACCACCACTTCCCTCCCCAGCCCCATCCTCCTTCTAGTCAAACACTCCAGTCCATACTCAGAATCTCCCGTCCCAGTTCCCAAACTAAATATACCTGACAAATCCTGACTGTTTTCCACTTCTCAGTATTAGCTGAAAATCAACAGGCTCAGTTTCACCCGCAGACTCAAACGACCCAAGATGAAAGACATAAAAACAGAAGGATCAATACTGTATGTGCTTGAGAGAGACAGACAGACAAACAGAAAGAGAGAGAGAGAGAGAGAGAGAGAGAGAGAGAGAGAGAATTACGCTATAAGAGTACTATTACGAAGCAAATAACAGAGACTGGCTGGCGAAGGAGAGAACAGGAGAGAGGTAGCAAGAAGTTGAGCTCTGGCAATGGGCAGGTGCAAATGGAAGGAGGAGGAGGAAGGGAAGTGGAAATGGAAGGATGTGAATGAAGGTGAGAGTAAAGCTGAATAGTGAGGATGCGGGTGGGAGGACGAGAGTGTAAGTGAGAGTGGCAGAGTGCAGTTGGGAGGAGAAAAGTGCAGTTTTGGAATTCCAAGGTATGTATATACAGTACTTTTTAAACTCTTCTGAATCTCCCGCTCTAGATGCCTCGACACATATTCATCAGTATGGAAGTACGCAGAGCTGCATAAGCATTTAAGCCAGAAAAATATGAAATATTATCTCTCAGATTATTTGCATCAAATTGCGTTTAACTGAGGGAAGATCAGAGTACTAAAATAACTATAATATTTTAGTAACACAAATTTCATACTGTAAAAAATGTTGGACAATATAAAATCCAAAAATGCTGCACATTTACAGTGGCTAAAAGATTTAGCGAAAGTCTGATATGAGATTGCAAATTTTGTGAGGCCTCACGAGCTGAAGGTGAATTTCAATGTTAGTACCACATGTACAGTAAGTTATGTTTTGAGTTTAACAAAGTCTTCTGTGCAGTAAAATGCACGGCATAAAACGTATATAAAATCAAACATACCAATGTGGCAAAATGATACTGGCTGCCTGTTTATGGGATTATATATTTTCATTCATATCTGTAAAAATTGAGAAACATGCCGTATTTTAAATCTTGTTTTTCCTGTCACACGTTTTTACTCAGATGGTAAGTAATGTCTTTAGCGAAGTTCTTACTTGACACTGTAGGTAAGCAATAAGAAGCCGATGGATTATTTCTTCACCTTTCGTTACAACACTTGTAATTATGAATATAATCTGCCAAAAAAAGAAAAGAAAAGAAAAACTAAACACAAAGCATGTATCATCATGCTATACTCCATACTTCAACACTAGTGTGGCATTCATACTACCTAGTATGATGATCGAAAACTCTCTTAATGGAACCAGCAAGGGACGTGATTCTTAGTGTCATATATGAAAACAGTTTCTCCGGATCTTTTTATAATAGAAACTTCTAGATGGTGTATACTATTAATGGAACCTTTTACTTTATGATTCTTCAATAAACTACAAACTTGCCTTAAAAGCAGTTGAGAGAACAGTGTATAAACATTTCGCCTGAAACATACTCTTTTTAAGTCTTATAGCTTACGAAACCTATTGGGATTCTGTCATTTCTCTTTGTTGCATCACGCTCAGAGTCAGTTTTACTTTCTGTCCATACTAGGTTTATACGCATTCATCAACTTTTAATTCTTCTCGTCAAAATTATTCTTATCGTCCTATCGTATTTCTGAGGCCTCCAAGTGTAAATTCAGTCTTTGATATAGGTTTCTTAACAGTATGACTAAATTTACGCGCCGAAAAACGCTCGGCAAAATTTTTCTAAATATATATGAGTTTTAGCCCAGAGCACAGGCGGTAAGCACTAGAGTGCAATGTTTATCGCAGGCAAAACAAAATCTTAGAAAAAAAAAACACTTCTCATATTATGGCTAATTGCACATTGTTATCGTGTGATAATGCTTTTTTGAATACATAAATACAAAACTCAAATGACCAACCTAGCATCTAAAGTCGTCACTATTCTAGCTTTATCAGGTAGCCTAAATGTTGGCCTCTGAAACGAGTGAATGTTGGTTGTGGCCGGGCTGCTCATTGTATTTTTCCACCCACACACTGAGAGTAAACTTAGTTCGATCGCTCATAATAACAATCAGTCAGCACTGTTAACTGGCCAGCTCCATGTTGACGTTATTGTTATCCGAGTTTTCTTTCTTTCTTGTTTAATTGTGGCAGTCACTTCTACCCTTCAGAATTAACTAATTCCGACCAAACTTGAGCACAATGGCCAGCCCCTAACAAGTTGTATTCCCAAGGTTTTTGTTGCTATGCACTTACTCGTTGTCTAGCAACGGCCGAAACACGCTCTTTTCTTACTTTTCACGTTTTAAGCTGCAGAAGCATTACTAATGGGCGTAGAAAGCTCTGACTTCTTTTGGAGTAATCGCGAAATCATTCCCTATCGGAAATGTGCCATCCATTTTTCCCCCTCTCTCTTCTAGTTTTCGAGTGGCGACCCCGAGGAGATTGGCCCTAGCAACCAGTACCGGTTTTTAAAAATGCCTCTCTGGTTCCTCAGCGGCTCGATGGAACTGAATAAAAGTTTGTATGTTTATAGACATTGACTGGTGCTGCAACTTTCTACGGTACACCTATGTGCTACATCGGCCAGGTCAGGGGTCAAATGTCATGTAGTACGAGAACTGAAAATAACTAAAATCACGACTATGCTCGCGTGAAATGCTAAGGCTCCGAAGATTACTAAGCCAGGGCCATGATTCTTGGGTGGAAAGTTACACTGGAATACCTCCATAGAAAGATGACATTTAGTATGGAATCTCACTTCCAGTCACTGGCCGTGCCACCTAGAAGTTACGCCTTTGGTGGGCCATTCAGTGGATTTCAAGGTCCCTAGCGCCACAGTGGGTGGATGGAATCGAGTTAAATTTTGCATGCTTATAGACGTTGATGAGTAGTCCAAGTTTGCTTTGTACATGCAAGACCTATTTTAGCCAAGTCAGGGGTAAAAGGTCACCAAGTGCTGAAAATATGAGAAGCGCTAAAATTACGACCTTGCTCGCACACAATAATACTACGGCTCCGAAGATTATTAAGCCAGGGTAGTGATTCTTGGTTGGAATGTTGCACTGGAGCACCTCCATATAGAAATGACTTTTGTGTCGAAACTCTATTCTGGCAGCTTACACAGCTTGGTCCGCTTAGATCTGGCCATTGTCGCCTACCAGCTTGTTCCATTATTTGTTATTGCCGCTTCAGAATAGTTACTGCATTCTTCTTTTTTGCAATTCTCTTATCTTAAGGCACTTTTGCATAACAGCCATGACAGTCATATCTGTCGAGTTCGGTGGTGTCATGAAACAAGTACTGTGTATAAGTGGACTTTCATGATCAAAACAGCAATGTACTTACAAAACACAGGTTACTTTCTTCATTTCGTATTCAATCAATCAGTTTTTGCAATACTAGAAATGCACATTGCAGTCTAGAAATCTGGTAAGATGCATTGTCTTGGACTGATATAGAAATTTTGAGGACTGAGAAGCACAGCGATCAAAGATGATGTGATGCCAGGGATGCAAAGACTGTATTTTAGAAAGAGAGACCGGGAAAATTCTCACGTTATTCGTTGACGGCTCGCACAATAAAAACTGGAGAGCATAACAGCATGGAAACTGGCCTGCATAGATTTTTTTTTCCCTCGATGCTATTTACACTTTGAATATCCCAGAGTACTACTAGTGAATTTCTGTTCTTTGAAATATAACAGTCATATTTGCCTGTTGCTTTTGTATCATCTCAACCCTTTCCTTCACCTATCATCCCTCTGTCGTCCTTATCATCAGAAGGTCAACCTCTTCTTAGTCAAGCTCTTCCTCGTATACCCTATTCCTGTTCCTCCTCTTCCTCTTCATCACCATCAAAGTTCTTTATCTATGCCTCAAAGGTAAAAAAAAAAAAAAAAATGCACACATTGCGGTCATTTGAATTTGAGTCCTTCACAACGACGACATTTAAAATTCTTGTTACTACCAAAACTGTTACTGACCGTAGGTAACACCATTCGTAGGTAATGTGTTATTAACAATCTCCATTAATCCCTTCAATTCATTGTTTTTTTTACCACTACTAGATAATTTTCGTCAATGTACGAAATAATTTAGACAATGAAGATGTTCATAGGTGACGAGAGCACTTGAAGCACAGACAGATGAAGGATAAGCGGTAACGGGCCACAGAGTCGGCTGGGAGATGGGAAGGTGGCAGGGATGGATTGAGGGAGAGATGAATAATGAATACACGCAACTGGAAAACTGTAGGGAGGAAGGAGTGGTTGAAACAAGTTATTGGAGAGATGGAGGGAGGGAGGTTAAGGGGAAAGAAGTTCATCAGGGTCTGGTGGGGGGAGGCAAGAATCTTGTAGGAAATGGCAGGATGTTGACGAAATGAAGGAGGGTATCAGAAGGCTGAATGTTTGATGGAAAAAAGAAAGAAAAGAGCTTACAGCGAGCCAGGAGAGGGTACGGTAATAAAGAAGGGCGTAGCGAGGGGAGCTGGAAATCACTGGGGGGGAGAGTGGTATGAGGTGTAGATTGGGAAGCAGAGGGTAATGTATGAGAGAGGTAGGTAGGATGTGGTGTTAGTGTGGTCGTGTCCTCCTCCTCATCATTATCATCATTAGCCATTGCAAGTCCACTGCTGAACAAAGACCTCCCCCAACCTTCCCCACGAATTCCTTGTCTGAGCCAATCTCTACCACGTTTTCCCTGCAAACTTCTCTATCTCACCTCTCCACCTGTCTGACCTTCTTCTTCATCACTTGAATTCTCTTGGAGTCTAGTCAGCCGGCCTCTTGCTTCATCGATTACCCCTCATCCTTGCTACATAACCTGGCCACCTCCATTTCTGTTCTTTCATAACTTCTGTAATGTCCTTGACAGTACCCAAGCTGATCTTTTCCTGTCTCTTAATGATATGCCCAACCCTGACCTTTCCATTGGGCTCTGAGAACGAATTAGTAGATTTTCCATCGATTTTGTCAGTTCCTAGGTCTCAGAACCGTACGTCATAGCTGGGATTATACATTCGTTGTATACTTTTCATTTTATGCATATTGGCAAGCTACTTTTCATGATATCTCTGTGT
Source organism: Birgus latro (assembly GCA_018397915.1). Lineage (NCBI taxonomy): Eukaryota > Metazoa > Arthropoda > Malacostraca > Decapoda > Coenobitidae > Birgus > Birgus latro. The sequence goes on along the minus strand of JAGKTI010026414.1, from coordinate 5,213 downwards.
TTACCGAAGCTTTCTATCCAATTTAATGCATCTTTTAATTTCGCTATCTTGGTCTTTCGTTAGTTTTAGTGTTTACCCCAAGTAATTGTACTCCTCGACTTCTTCAAGAATTTCTTCACTGATTCTGATGAAAATCTTTGGTGTATTTGGATTAGAATTACTTTCGTTCTACTCCGGTTCATCTTTAGACCTTCTGTGAGATTATTTAGGTCATGTAACATTTCTTGCAATGTCTCTGCTGTTTTTGTTATTAGGAAAATGTCAACTGCAAATCTTAAATGGTTTAAGGCTTCTCCATTAATGCTTACTCCTTTGTTCTCCCAGTCTAGGATTCTGAAAATACTTTCTAGGCATGCTGTGAATAATTTTGGTGAAATTGTATCTCCCTGACGCTTGCCCTTCTTTCTTATTTTTTTCGGAGTCTTTATGTAATTTAACTGTATCAATTCCCTCGTCATATACGTTTGCGAGCAGTTTTACTATGTTCTCATTTATTCTTTGATCCTGGAATGTATTTATAATTATGTGTCCCACTGACTCGACAGCTACTTCGTAATCAACAAAACATAAGCACAGTCGTTTATTATAATGTAGTATTCTCAATTAGGTGATTCACTGTGTCGATGATCACTAGTCGATGACCCAGTTCGGAATCCTGCCAGTTCACGAGGTTGGTGTTCTTCCAGATTTGTTGTTATTCTGTCCGTGGGGACTTTGGTAAAGTGTTTGTAAATAAATGGCAATAAGCTAATGGGTCGATAGTTGCTAAGATCTTTCGAATCGCTCTTCTTGTAAAGCAAAAGAACTATTGCATTACACCATGTTTTGGTAATTTTCTTTTTCCTACTGAGTAAATAAGTGGGCAAGCCTGTTTTGTACTTCTGCTCCTGCACCCGACTGTAAATCTGCTACTATTCCATCTTCTGGGGCCTTCCCTCTTTTCATATACCAAGAGAATTGTTTACTTCGTTTGGTGTTGCCTCTGGTATATCACCTTTTGTCTTTCCGTTGCTCCTCTTATCAGCACGAAGTAAACAATGGGTCACACTTCTACCATACGGCCTCTGAGACCCTCTTCCCTACTTCGCTTCCCCTTCCACGTCCTCCTATAAACCAATGGAACTCAGTACTGAGGGACGTACAGGTCTTTTGCGTGTGTATGTATATGTGCCGATATGAATTTGTTGTGCGATTATATGTTTGTCTGCTTCTCCGTCTCTCCTAGCCTCAATCTCAGCAAGCCTTTCTCGGTCATTTCATCTACTATCTGTACGACTCACAGAATCAGCAGCATCATTTACATCAGCGACTATTGGACGATTTGGCCAAGAGAAATAAATGACGAGATGAACGTGTGTGTGTGTGTGTGTGTGTGTGTGTGTGTGTGTGTGTGTGTGTGTAAATAACGTAAATGCATATGATTTGAGCGTAAATGTGTGCATACATGGGTTTGTAACCGTATGTGTATTGTACATATGTGAACATGAATGAGCTATGTGTAAGCACAGTATTTATTTAATGCAGTCAGGCTAAAAACACTACAGTTTCACTTGTTCAGTCATCATATCATACAATAGTACATGTACAGTTTAGTCTATATTAAGATTAATCCTTATATATAAACAGAAGAATGAAGAAGTGCATGTATAACTTCCGTTTATTTTCTTATAGCTGTATGCTTTTTATTTTTTATTTTTTTTTCAATTTTTATACTGTTTTCTACCTGTCCTGTTAACCTTCCCCTGGACTTCTTAGTTTTGCAATATTATACTTTTCACTTATGCCGGAGAAACTAAAGGATGGTGGAGAGGGCTTTCTACTGTACTGTCATTTTCTCCTATCTCTGTAACTAGATATAAATTCTAACAATAAAATCGTACTGCCTTATAGGAACCGGAAGCGCGCGCTCTCTCTCTCTCTCTTATCCAAACCTCCCACCTTCATGTGCAGCGTTTTACTCTTTCTCGTCCCACTCGACCTTCCTCATTCTCCCATAAACTTCGCACACTGTTTTGATTTGTATGGCTCTGACCTACCGTATTCAGCAAGTGTTAATATCGATCAGGAGCAGCATTAATGATATCATTTCATCTATCTATCTATATACCTAGGCTGCTTCCCCCAAGAAAAGGGAGGTAGCCGAGACAGGTCAACACACTACCAATTTACTCATCCACTCATACACATTCACTCACATCTTAGCCCCAAAGGGGAGAAGGGACAGATCCTCACCGCACCACACCGCACGAGGGTCAACTACACAGTACAGTCAGTGACATCCGCAGCAGGGCCCGACAGCAAAGCTGGTTTACCCCTGCCACATCATAATGGATCCAGCCCCTTACCTGCACCTGACCTGACCAGCTGATCAAACAAAAAGCAGGAGAATATCCTCTCAGGGCTGCGTCATCATTTATTCATTCACAATTTTTCTCCATTCATTTCTATCACGCACAGCCACTCTTTCTTGCTCAACAGACAACCCTCTCGCATCCAACGCTCTCCTCACACTGTCCATCCATCCTATTCGTGGTCTTCCTCTCAGCCTTACACCTCTCACATCAGATCTAGTTATCTTTTTCACCAATCGGTCATTATCCATTCTCTCCATATGCCCAAACCATCGCAACACCCTCTGTTCAACTCGATCAGCCATCTCCCGAACAATTCCAGTTCTCCTTCGCACTTCATCATTCCTCACTCGATCCATACGCGTCACTCCACACATACTCCTCAGACACCTCATCTCCATTACATTCAAACTTTTCCTCTCTGCTACACCCATATTCCATGTTTCAGCCCCATATAACGCAGTCGGTACCACAACACCCTCATACAGCCTTCTCTTTACATCCATTCTGAGTGAACGACATCCAAACACTTTTTCATTCCTCCCAGCACCTTTCCAACTTCATTCATTCTAAACTTCACTTCTGCATCTATTCTTCCATCCGTAGCAACATGTGACCCTAAATACTTAAAACACTCAACCTCCTCAAGCAACTCACCATTCAAAACTATATTCATCCTCCTACCATCTATCAACCTCGTACACTTCATCACTTTACTCTTATTCTCATTTATTTTCATTTCCTCCTTTCACACACCCTTCCAAACTTCTCTACCAACTGTCTCAATCTCTCCTTTGAATCAGCCACTAGTGCAGTATCATCCGCAAACAGCAGCTGCTTCAGATTCCACTCTCTACCATCATTCACCATACTCAGTCCTCCATCTAACACTCTTGCATTCACCTCCCTTACAACACCATCCATATAAATATTAAACAACCAAGGCGACATCACACATCCCTGCCGCAGCCCCACTCTCACGGGAAACCAATCACTCACAGTATTTCCCACTCTTACACACGCTCTACTATTTACATAAAAACTTTTCATTCCTTTTCGTAACCTGCCATCAAGCCCATTCAATCTTAAAGCATTCCACAAAGCCTCCCTCTCAGTTCTATCATATGCATTCTCTAAATCCATGAATGCCCAAAATACATCCTTACCTTTCGCTAAATACTTTTCACACACCTGTCTCACAGCAAACACCTGATCCACACATCCCCTCCCTCTCCTAAAGCCACACTGCTCATCACCAATCACTCCCTCTGTACCCTCTCTAACTCTCTTAATTAACACTCTATCATACACCTTACCTACCACACTCAACAGACTTATACCTCTAAAGCTAGTACATTCATACTTATCACCCTTACCTTTATACAATGGGACCACACAAGCACTTGCCCAGTCAACTGGCACCACACCTTGCACAAAGCACACATTCAACAATCTTACTAACCAGTCAACAATAGTCGCTCCACCACATTTCAGGCATTCCACAGCACACCCATCCATACCTGCAGCTTTCCCTGTTTTCATCTGCTTTACTGCCTCTTGCACTTCCTCCATCGTGATCAAGGATTCATTCAACTCCCCCAGCACATCTATTCTTTGCACCCTTCCATCTGCCACAGTCTCAGCCTCCCTTTCCTCCTCTACATTCAACAATCTTTCAAAGTACTCCGCCCATCTTTTCCTTACTGCATCCATCTCAGTTAACATCCTTTCATCCTCTGCTTTTACTCGCTCCTCCTTTCCAGACTCTCCCTTTCGCACCCTTTTCACCTCCTTCCAAAACATTTTCTTTTTCTCCTGAAAATTCTCAGTCATCCGCCTACCCCACCTCTCATCTGCTGCCACTTTAGCACCACACACAACCCTTCTCGCCCTATTCCTCTTTTCCTTATACCTCTCATATGACACCTCATCCTTCCTCTGCAACCACACGTCATATACACGTCTCTTCTCACCCACAGCCATACTTACTTCCTCGCACCACCATTCACTTCCCTTCCTTACACCACCACCCGCTCGTCTCACACCACACACCTCTTCTGCATGCCCCACCACAGCACTCTTAAACAACTGCCATTCCTCCTCCACACTGCCACTCTCCTGATCTTTCACTGCGTACCACTGATCTCTCAATTTCTCCTGATACTCTATCATTTTCTCTCTTTTATCTAACTCACTCACTTTCAAAACCTCCCTGCCACACCTAACTCTCCTAGATCTCACCCATCTCTTACCTACTCTCAACTTTCCCTCCACCAGGAAGTGGTCAGACATACCTCCACCCTCCCCTCTCAAAACTCTCACATCCAACAATCTTCCTATTACATTCCTGGAAACAGCCACATGGTCCATCAATGCTCTGTCAACAACCCTTCCACCCTTCTGTCTCACCCATGTATACTTATAAATGTCTTTCTTCTCAAACAAGGTATTCCCAATCACCATCTCTCGCTCAACACACACACCTATCATTCGTTCCCCATTTTCATTTCTTCCAGGCACACCATGCATACCAAATACACCTTCAACTGCTACATTTCCCACTCTAGCATTCAGATCCCCCATCATTACCACATTCACATTCGCTCCAAAGCTCTGCAAACACTCATCAACATCATTCCAGAAAGACTCCTTCTCTTCTTCATCCCTTTCACTACCAGGCCCATATGCACTCACAAATACCCACAACTCACGTTCAAATTTCGCTTTCACCCACATCAGTCTCGATGACACCTCTTTCCATTCAATCACACACTGCTGTACTTCCGGGCTCACTAACAAGGCCACACCTTCTCTTGCCCTTCCTCTATCAACACCTGACAATCTTCCATTCACACTTCCAAA
>JAGKTI010026413.1:0-13606 GCA_018397915.1 Birgus latro | reverse complement strand
AAAAAAAAAAAAAAAAAAAGACAAGAAAAAATGTGTAATTATTTTAGGGGTAGAAAAGCATATCAAGATAAGATCTGAAAGAGAAAGAGAAGAATTGAATAAAGTTAAAGAAATAATATCAGTAGTCATGGAGGGTAACAATGTAGCCCAAGAAGAGACTGAACAAGTGTTTAGGTTAGGTAAGTATGAGGAAGGAGGGGCGAGGCCACTGAAGGTGAAGTTTCAGTCCCAGGTAATAGTAAATTAAATCATGAATAGGACGTGGAAATTGGCAGACAAAGAGGAGTTCGAAAATGTCTGGTTAAGGAGAGATGCAAATGAGGAAGAAAGAGCTAAAATAAAGGAGTTAGTAAAGGAAGCTAAGGCAAAAAATGAACAGAGAACGGAGAAGTAGAAGACAGTGTTGTATTGGAGAGTTATGGACCAGAAATTGAGGAAGTGGTACCGACGGAGAGGAGAAGAAAAGACAGTATAAGTAATAACGAAAAAAGTTTGAAGGTGGCGTACACTAATGTTGATGGATTAATATCGGCAATGTTAGAAATTCTTGAGGGTACAAGAACCTGATGTTATGTAATTTGTAGAGACCAAGTTAAGGGAGAATATTGATATTCATATGGGAGATGGCAAATACAAATTGTGGAGGAGAGACAGAAAAGATAAAATGGGAGGAGGAGTGGTGATAGCAGTGAAGAACAACTTAAATGTAGATTCTGTGGAAATGGGAGAGGGTAGGGCTGAAGTGATAAACATGAAATTAGAAACTGGAGAGAACTGTAAGAGAGATATAGCAGTAGTATATGTTCCACCTAAGACAAGAGCATGGATTGATGATGAATACCAGGAGATGTTGTCAGACATGGTTAGTTTATCTGCAGAAAGTGATTAAGAAAAGCAGCAATATAATTCTAATGGGTGATTTTAATTGTAAAGAGGTGAACTGGGAGGAATGGGACTCAGGAGGTGACGAAGATTCGTGGGGCACTACATTGTTAAACATTGTAATGAATAATGTAATGACGCAGTGGGTCAAAGAAGAGACGCGATTCCAAGGTGACGACACCCCAGCAAGATTAGATTTACTGCTAACCAAAGAACCTGACGTAATTGAATCCTTGAAATATCTGTGTCCTATAGGAAAAAGTGATCATGTGGTCATTGAGTTCCAGATGATAGTAGGGAATGTTGTGCCAAGAGACGAGCTCCATAGGCAGGGAAGATACAACTTTGGGAAAGCAAACTTTACAGAATTGAGAAAAATTGTTTGAAAATGCAGATTGGAGAAAATTCAGAGAAACAAGAGAGATTCAGAGGAAGTGGGATATCTTTCTAGACCTCTATAATTGAGGAGTGGAAAAATTTGTTCCAAGAGTAAGTGGGAAAGAATGCAGGAAAAAGGAGTGGTTTAATAGAAGGTGTATGATAGTGAAAAAAGAGAGGGACATGGCATGGAACAAATGGAGAGAGAGAGCTAATAACAGAACAAAGGAAGAATATAAAAGAACTAGAAATGAATATACAAGAATTCGTAGAGAGGAACATTGAAAAAGGTATAATCGACAAATGTCAGGATGAACCCAAGTTGTTTTATAGATTTGTTAATGGCAAATTGAAACTAAAGGAAGGAATCACCAAACTGAAAGTAGAAGGAGAGGTCTACAATGATGTGGCAATGCAAGCTGAAATAATGAACAAACGTTTCCAATCAGTTTTTACTAATGAAGGGGAGTTTGTGGAGAGGGAGGGAGTGACTAGGAATGTGGTGATAAAAGATATAAAAGTGGAAGTGCAGGAAGTGTACAAATTAGTGGAAACTCAAGATGTAACGAAAGCCCCAGGACCAGATGGAATTTCAAATTGGGTACTGAAGGAATGCAGAGACCAACTGACAGATGAGATTCACAGTTTAATTGTGTGTTCGCTGGAAGAAGGGAAAGTGCCTCAGGAATGGAAGAGAGCAAATGTGGTACCAATTTACAAGGGAGGAAACAAGGAAGAACCCCTGAACTATAGACCAGTGTCCCTAACCAGCATGGTTGCAAAATTATGCGAGAAGATTCTGAAAGATTGGTGGATAAAAAATCTGGAAGAGATGAATATTTTGACTAAAGTCAATTTGGATTTAGAAGTGGAAGGTCATGTGTTTCCAACTTGTTGAGCTTTTACTCAAGAGCGATTGATGTGCTATAGGAGAGAGACGGTTGGGTGGATTGTGTATATTTAGATTTGGAGAAGGCCTTTGACAAGGTACCCCGTAAGAGACTAATGTGGAAATTAGAGCATATAGGAGGACTGAAGGGTAACCTCCTGGAATGGATGAGAGACTTTTGAGAGACAGACGAATGAGGACAGTAATAAAGGACAGGATGTCTGGATGGAGAGAAGTAACATGTGGTGTCCCACAGGGCTCGGTGTTGGCACCAGTAATGTTCTGTTTTACGTAAATGATATTGTAGATGGAGTGAACAGTTATGCAAGTCTGTTTGCTGATGATGCAAAGATCTTGAGGAAGGTAGAGGTTGAAGGGGACTGCAAAATGCTGCAGGAGGATCTGGATAGGATACATGACTGGAGCCGGATGTGGGAAATGAAATTCAACGCAAAAAAATGTAAAATATTGGAAATGGGTAAAAGCAGCAAGAGACCATCACTGAATTATATGATGGGTAATGAACCAATCACAAAAGCGAGAGAAGAGAAGGATTTGGGAGTCCTGGTCCAGGATAGTTTGTCATGTGAAAAACACATCAACAAGATAGTTAGAGAGACATATAAACTCTTGACCAACATAAGAGTGGCATTTCAGAAATTTACATGAATGAAGAGATGATGAAAAAACTGATAGTGGCCATGATCCGCCCCAGGTTAGAATGTGCAGCAGTAGTGTGGTCCCCACACAAAAAGAAAGATATAAACAAGATTGAGAGAATACAAAGAACAGCAACCAAGATGGTCCCCAGTCTGGCAGATCTGTCATATGGTGAGAGGCTAGAAAGGCTGGATTTGCCATCCTTAGAGCAAAGGAGAGAGAGGGGTGACATGATTGCAGTGTTCAGGACCATGATGGGAGTAGATAAACTTGATAGAGAAGATCTGTTTTTATGGGATAAGAGAGTAACAAGAGGACATGGTCTGAAACTGAAGAAGCCACTCTGCTTGAAGGACATCAAGAAATATAGTTTTCTGTATAGAGGCATAGACCTGTGGAATAGACTGGACAAAGAGATCGTCCAGTCTAAAAAATTAAACGAGTTTAAAGGAAAATTTGACTTATTGAGAAGGAGAGACGGGACCCCACGAGCATAGCTCATTTCCTGTATATCACAATTAGGTAAATACACACACACACACACACAGGTCGCCGACGTGGACAGACGTCCTCCTGGACTGCAGGGAAATAATCGTGGCATCAGCGGCGAAAGGAAACCAGCCTATTGTGATTATAGAAATGAGTGCGTGAGTGGTGGTTCCGTCGGACATTAGTTAAAAAAAAAAAAGCGGGCCCTGGGATAAAGAGAGCAAGATACAGTGTAGAAAAGTTTCCATATGGTTGCATCATGGCGGAAAGCGACGGCGGTTTGTTTACGTCTGGCGAAAGTGAATTTGTGGGTTTCTCCGACGAAGATGCGAGAAATGGAAGTTCAAAATTGTATCAAATAAGAGTAGCAGGAGTAGAAAAAACGGCGGAGAAGAATGTCCAGGAATTGATGAAGGTATGGGTAGTAATTAGGGAGCTGCAAGAGAGGACCTTACAACAGGATAGAGAGATCAAAGGTTTAAAGAACGATCTGGAAAAAGTTTACACACGCAGTGCAGAACAGGAAAGAGAAGTCACGGAATTAAAAACGAGCAACGAATCTGCCACAAATGAAATAGAACACCTCAAGAGGGAAAACAGGAGGTTGGAAGAAGAAAGAGACAGAATGAAAAGTAAATTAGAGGAGTATGATTCAAAATCAAGGATGCAAGATGAACATATTAAGGAAATCAAGGAGCAACAAAAGGGGTGGACGAAAATTCAGGAGGAAGGGAATGTAAATTTGAAAGAGATTATTGAACAACAAAGCAAGGAAAAGGTGGAGAAGGAAGTGGTTAGGGTACTGAAAAGTAGAGAAGCTCTAGTCAGGGATGTAGCAGATAAGAAAAAATGTGTAATTATTTTAGGGGTAAAAGAAAAGCGTATCACGATAAGACCTGAAAGAGAAAGAGAAGAATTGAATAAAGTTAAAGAAATATTATCAGTAGTCATGGAGGGTAACAATGAAGCCCTAGAAGAGATTGAAGAAGTGTTTAGGTTAGGTAAGTATGAGGAAGGAGGGGCAAGGCCATTGAAGGTGAAGTTCAAGTCCCAGGCAATAGTAAATGAAATCATGAATAAGACATGGAAATTAGCAGACAAAGAGGGGTTCAAAAATGTCTGGTTAAGGAGAGATGCAAATGAGGAAGAAAGAGCTAAAATAAAGGAGTTAGTAAAGGAAGCTAAGGCAAAAAACGAACAAAGAACGGAGAAGGAGAAGACAGTGTTTTACTGGAGAGTTATGGACCAGAAATTGAGAAAATGGTACCGACGGAGAGGAGGAGAAAAGACGGTATAAGTAATAACGAAAAAAGTTTAAAAGTGGCGTACACTAATGTTGATGGATTAATATCGGCAATGTTAGAAATCAACGATTTCTTGAGGGTACAAGAACCTGATGTTATGTGCTTTGTAGAGACCAAGTTAAGGGAGAATATTGATATCCATATGGGAAATGGCAAATACAAATTGTGGAGAAGAGACAGAAAAGATAAAATGGGAGGAGGAGTGATGATAGCAGTGAAGAATAACCTAAATATAGATTCTGTGGAAATGGGAGAGGGAAGGGCTGAAGTGATAAACATGAAATTAGAAACTGGAGAGAACTGTAAGAGAGATATAGCAGTAGTATATGTTCCACCTAAGACAAGAGCATGGACTGATGATGAATACCAGGAGATGTTGTCAGACATGGTTAGTTACCTACAGAAAGTGATTGAGAAAAGCAGCAATATAATTCTAATGGGTGATTTTAATTGTAAAGAGGTGAACTGGGAGGAATGGGACTCAGGAGGTGGCGAAGATTCGTGGGGCACTATATTGTTAAACATTGTGATGAATAATGTAATGACGCAGTGGGTCAAAGAAGAGACAAGATTCCGAGGTGATGACACCCCAGCAAGATTAGATTTACTGCTAACCAAAGAACCTGACGTAATTGAATCCTTGAAATATATGTGTCCTATGGGAAAAAGTGATCATGTGGTCATTGAGTTCCAGATGATAATAGGGAACGTGGTGCCAAGAGATGAGCTCCATAGGCAGGGAAGATACAACTTTGGGAAAGCAAACTTTACAGAATTGAGTAAATTTTTTGAAAATGCAGATTGGAGAAAATTCAGAGAAACAAGAGAGATTCAGAGGAAGTGGGATATCTTTCTAGACCTCTATAATTCAGGAGTGGATAAATATGTTCCAAGAGTAAGTGGGAAAGAATACAGGAAAAAGGAGTGGTTTAATAGAAGGTGTATTATAGCAAAAAAAGAGAGGAACATGGCATGGAACAAATGGAGAAAGAGAGGTAATAACAGAACAAAGGAAGAATATAAAAGAACTAGAAATGAATATACAAGAATTCGTAGAGAGGAAGAAAGGAACTTTGAAAAAGGTATAATCGACAAATGTAAGGATGAACCCAAACTGTTTTATAGATTTGTTAATGGCAAATTGAAGCAAAAGGAAGGAATCACCAAACTGAAAGTAGAAGGAGAGGTCTATAATGATGCGGCAATGCAAGCTGAAATAATGAACAAACGTTTCCAATCAGTTTTTACTAATGAAGGGGAGTTTGTGGAGGGGGAAGGAGTGACTAGGAGTGTAGTGATAAAAGATATAAAAGTGGAAGTACAGGAAGTGTACAAATTACTGGAAACTCAAGATGTAAGGAAAGCCCCAGGACCAGATGGAATTTCAAATTGGGTACTGAAGGAATGCAGAGACCAACTGGCAGATAAGATTCACAGTTTAATTGTGTGTTCGCTGGAAGAAGGGAAAGTGCCTCGGGAATGGAAGAGAGCAAATGTGGTACCAATTTATAAGAGAGGAAACAAGGAAGAACCCCTGAACTATAGACCAGTGTCCCTAACCAGCATGGTTGCAAAATTGTGTGAGAAGGTTCTGAAAGATAGGTGGATAAAATATCTGGAAGAGATGAATATTTTGACTGAAAGTCAGTTTGGATTTAGAAGTGGAAGGTCATGTGTTTCCAACTTGTTGAGCTTTTACTCAAGAGCGATTGATGTGCTGCAGGAGAGAGACGGTTGGGTGGATTGTGTATATTTAGATTTGGAGAAGGCCTTTGACAAGGTACCCCATAAGAGACTAATGTGGAAACTAGAGCATATAGGAGGACTGAAGGGTAACCTCCTGGAATGGATGAAAGACTTTTTGAGAGACAGACAAATGAGGACAGTAATAAAGGACAGGATGTCTGGATGGAGAGAAGTAACAAGTGGTGTCCCACAGGGCTCGGTGTTGGCACCAGTAATGTTCCTGATTTACATAAATGATATGGTAGATGGAGTAAACAGTTATGCAAGTCTGTTTGCTGATGATGCCAAGATCTTGAGGAAGGTAGAGGTTGAGGAGGACTGTAAAATGCTGCAGGAGGATCTGGATAGGATACATGACTGGAGCCGGATGTGGGAAATGAAATTCAACGCAAAAAAATGTAAAATATTGGAAATGGGTAAAAGCACCAAGAGACCATCACTGAACTATATGATGGGTAATGAACCAATCACAAAAGCGAGAGAAGAGAAAGATTTAGGAGTGCTGTTCCAGGATAGTTTGTCACCTGAAAAACACATCAACAAGATAGTTAGAGAGACATATAAACTCTTGACCAACATAAGAGTGGCATTCCATTACATGAATGAAGAGATGATGAAAAAACTGATAGTGGCCATGATCCGCCCCAGGTTAGAATATGCGGCAGTAGTGTGGTCCCCACACAAAAAGAAAGATATAAACAAGATTGAGAGAATACAAAGAACAGCAACCAAGATGGTCCCCAGTTTGGCAGATCTGTCATATAGTGAGAGGCTAGAAAGGCTGGATTTGCCATCTTTAGAGGAAAGGAGAGAGAGGGGTGACATGATTGCAGTGTTCAGGACCATGATGGGAGTAGATACAATTGATAGAGAAGATCTGTTTTTATGGGATAAGAGAGCAACAAGAGGACATGGACTGAAACTGAAGAAGCCGCGCTGCTTGAAGGACATCAAGAAATATAGTTTTCCGTATAGATGCATAGACCTGTGGAATAGACTGGACAAAGAGATCGTCCAGTCTAAAAACTTAAACGAGTTTAAAGCTAAATTTGACTTATTGAGAAACAGAGACGGGACCCCACGAGCGTAGCTCATTTCCTGTATATCACAATTAGGTAAATACAATTAGGTAAATACACACACTACGTAACTCATCTTCAAATCCTTCAAGTTCCTGCCAGCAGCTCAAACACCTCTGGAAGAAGTGAGTTACCCATAGTTTGTTGATTTGTATACGGTAATCTCTCTACTTTCCAGACGACCACTATCTGGTTACACCACTGTTCGGACATCGTAAGCTGATGTTTGAAACCCAAAAATGCCCCCCAAAAAAAAAAAAGGAAAAAAAAAAGAAAAAATCTGATTTTTTTCGACCCGTAAGTTTAAATTTGGGGCGCGGCGCCGAATGGGCTTGTTTACATTCACATTCCCACTGTCTCCCCCTCTTGCCACACCAACAGTTATCTCTGAACTACCTTGAGTTTTTGTTTAAATAATCATAATTCACAGTACTAAGGATTAAGTGCATTTCAACACTGGATTACTGTACATGCTTCAAGAGCATTTTCACCACTGTCAGAGCTCTAGAGGTGGGGGTAAACAGCCATCACGGACATGTAAGTACACTATCAGCTGCCAAATATTTTCCATAATCACTTCTAAATCCTCATTCTCTGGTTGCATTTTATATATTTCATGCTTTGTATCCCATATTTGAGTGCACAGGCTGTGAAAGAAGTGATTTTCTCAGTGATTACCATGTCTCTTACATACATTCACTATCTAGTCAACTAGTGAACATTTTTGCCCTACTCACCCCAAAATCATAATTTTCTGGTAACAATTTATCCCATATTTTAGTGCATAAGATGTGAGAAAGGGTGATTTTCTTAGTGATTGCCATGTCCAATACTTACGTACACTATGCTGTCAACTTGTGAACACCTCTGCCTTACTCTCCTCAAAATCATCATTTTTTGGTTAAAATTTAATTAATTCATGCTTTGTGTTCATTATTTATGTGAATAGGGCCTTAAATAAGTGCTCTGCATGTCTGGTAGGGAGGTAGGTAGGTGGTTTTTTGACTGAGGTTAGGTTAGGTTAGGTTAGGGTCAGGAATGACTGGTGCTGGAGCTTCAGGGCCACTATCCGGACAAGACCACTTTCTGGTCATGCCTTTGGCTCTATTAAATGGATAGTGGGAAGATTACTGTATTGACCAATTTCTACATTCCTTTATTATTTACACAAATAAGTATTGTTTTTTACATATACACATATGAGATGGAAGAAAGTTCAGCTTCAGTATCAGTACCTAGCAAAAAGACTAGTGATCATGTCGAGTTTCTGAGAGCACTATCAAAAAGCTTATGGTATTTCACGTGTATACTTTGAGTAAAAATAATAATAATAATAAAACCTAACAAGCGAAAATATGTAGGTGTTCATGAGGCAGGGAAATTGAGCGTTTTTATCTCACTTGCAGGCGAAGAAGAGTATTCTGTCTTTGTCGTCCATATACTTGAAAACTATTGAATGTATCGATTTCCTGTAAGAACCATTAAAAAGACCAGTGAATTCTACGTATGTACAGGACATAACTATGCAATTTCTCTAATGAAAAGTTGTTATGTAGGCGGTTATTGTGTGTGCATGACAAATGTGCACCGCGGCCGTGAGTACCCTGTAGTTTTTTGCGATTTACTCGGAAACTATGAGGCGTATCAAAAATCGGCAGCACCCTTGAGAAAGCTATGAAATTCTACATAAGATTATATAATAAAAACATAAGGTGTGCAAGAAAACTTTTGCTGTAGAGCTCCCTGAACAAAAATATATATATTTTTAAAATCCTTTTAGTTTTTGGCTATTTTCTCGAAAACTATAAATCGCATCACAACCAGACACACCTCATTAGAAAGCTAATGAAATTCTCTATCAAAACTTCTAATAACATTTTTCTGTATGGTGGAAAACATTCTAGCCTTATTTTTGCCACCCCAACCTCTATATATTTCCATGAAACCCACGTCATCTTATTCGCCGATGTTTGTTCTAGCTGATAAGTAAAAAAAAAAAAACAGACAAATACGAATAAAAGTACATTAGGCTGCTGTGAATAAACGTTTCGGAACGTTGATCTCACTTCCCAAGATCATCCTCCGAATGTTTTCCATCATACAGAAAAATGTTATTAGAAGTTTTGATATAGAATTTCATTGGCTTTCTAATGAGGTGCATCCGGTTGTGATGCCATTTTTTTTTTTAACTGATTTTTGTTCAGGGAGCTCTACTGCAAAATTTTTCTTGCACACCTTATGTTTTTATTACATAATCTTATGTAGAATTTCATGAGCTTTCTCAGGGGCTCCTCTGGTTTTTGATATGCCTTATAGTTTCCGAGTAAATCGCAAAAAAACTACAGGGTACTCACGGCTGTGGTGCACTTTCGTCATGCATGCAAAATAACCACCTACTTATCAACAACTTTTCATTAGAGAAATTACATAGTTATGTCCTGTACATACATAGAATTCACTGACCTTTATCATGGTTTTTACAGGAAATTGATATGTTCAATAGTTTTCAAGTAAATGGACGACAAAGATAGAATACCCTTCCTCGCCCGCAAGCGAGATAAAAACGCTCAATTTCCCTGCCTCACGAACACCTACATATTTTCGCTCGTTAGGTTTTATTATTATTATTATTATTATTTTTACTCAAATTATACACACGAAATATCATAAGCTTTTTGATAGTGCTCTTAGAAACTCAACATGACCACTAGTCTTTTTGCTAGGTACTGATACTGAAAGTGAACTTTCTTCCATCTCATATGTGTATATGTAAAAAAACAATACTTATTTGTGTAAAAAATATAGAAATGTTGAAATAGGTCAATATACAAATCAACAAAATATGGATAACTCATTTGTTCCAGAGGTGTTGAGTTGCTGGCAGGAACTTGAAGGATTTGATGATGAGTTAGGTAGTGTGTGAGCGTGTGTGTGTGTGTGGCGTATTTTCTCTTCCTTGCACTACATTTGCCTAACACATGCAATGCACACAATAGATTTCTCCACGAACATTCGCTGCATGACATATGTATATAATGTCATATATGTGTCGCTGTGTGGCGTATTTTTTTGTTTCTGATCATTACGTAAACTTTCCACTGTCAGTCAATGCACGCAATATTTCTTGAACACTCGCTGCACTATTTTATACGTATAATTCACGCTGAACCATATGCAATTAATGTATATGTCTGTGTATCTCTATGGCATAACATAATGCCTGCTATGGTAGGTCAGTTATTTCACTAATCCAGCTACTATATGTTTCACAGATATAAGTAATGGCTTCACTATAAGGGTAAAATACATCATTTACGGGCAGGGTGAGAGTGGAAACCCTGTTATAACAAACTATAAGCTTAATAGCTCATAATGAGCCTCAGTGCTTTACAAACAATATATCTATGTTCAATAGACACAATCACTTCACAGTATAGTCCAAAACACTGTACAATCACAATATTTCAATAATGGCTTCAGCCTCGGGTGGGAGGGGAAAAATGGCAGATTTAAAGGGACAACACAATGTGGCATGACCCTGCTGTCTGGCTGCTTGTGGAGCACTGAGTTTTTATAACTACGGAGAAGCCCATATGAGCCACTGCAATGTTGCCAAGGTCTTACCTCGGGAGAGACACACGGCTGCTAGAACGCACCAAAATTTGACGCAAATCAACTGAAAACTTATTTTTCAGTGATATTTTTTTCTTTTTCATACAATTTGCGACCCATGTGCTTCTACATGCCACACCACATGGAACGCAAATCGCGGTTCTGTGCGTGAAAGGGTTAATAAAACTTATCCGTGTGCAAAAGGGTTAACACTACATTTCTAGTCACTCCTTCCTCCACCACAAAATTACTTCTTCTAGTCTGATTGGAAGCATATGTTCATTATTTCAGCTTGCATAACCTCATCTTTATAGAAACTTCCTTCTTTCATCTTATTGATTCCTTCCTTTTGTTTCAGTTTACCATATATAAACCTGTGAAACAATTTAGGCTCTTCCGTACAATTGTCAACTTTGCCTTTTTCAAAGTTTCTTTCTTCCTCTCTGTGTATTCTTGTATATTTATTTCTAGTTCTTTTATATATTCTTCCTTTGTCTAATGTGGGTATTGATAGGAAGAGTAGCCTCATGTTTCCGACACATATTTTGCTAAGATATGCTCACAGTTAGCACAGTATCCCACCATTGGGTTCTTTCAACACCCACTGGATGTGCAGCTTGAACTTTCTCATGGTACTGTGCACCATCAATTCATTTATAGTAGTTCAGATGCACTGGCAGTATCCACTTTCTCATGGTTATCCAGAGGCCACGTGATCTTTTTTGTTGATGATGTAAGGGATGAACACTGAAATGCTTTTCTCCAAGCTTGTATCAATCATTTTTTCAAATCAAGGCTCACTGCAAAACAAAAATCAGGGCCAGAATGCATGTAATAAAACAGTTCTGCCAGGGCCTTTGTGGAGCTAGTAGCATGCATGCGGGAACTGTGACATGAATGGCATAGTGCATTTTGAGATGAGGCCTGCTGCTGGCCATATGTCTACTCACCAAATTCAGAGCATTGATTGAGTTTTCAACCAGGCTTAGTCTGTACATGTTAAGTAAAAATTCATGCAGGATGGATTGGGGGTCACAATTTTTGTTTGGCATTCATTGTGAGTTGGACACACAAGTCTGGGGGATGCCTGTATCATTAACATAATTTTGGCCATCTTGATGATAGCCTTCTTGTGGTTGTTAGTGGCTCAGTTATTCTGTAATAGGTAAGATTAGGAATAAGTAAGAAGAAACAGACCATGGTGCACTTACAGTACCTGTAGACAACACATTGCACCTGTAAACAACACATAGGATAATAATAGCCAAAACTGAAAAATGTCCTCAGCTAGGTATAAAAAACAGTTAGAGTAAAGACCAGTGTAACTTTTGAGAAAACTAAAAAGGATGTAGTGCCATGGCAATTCTGCTTGTAAAAATTACCCAGATGACAAGTACTTAAAAAAAAAAAAAAATCCAGATACTCATTCAAAGACCTGGATAGCTAAGTGGTGGAAAAGGGTACCAACAAGCACATGATTAAAAGGTTAAAGGGAAAGACAAGACTGGGGTAGTGATGGGAGCACACTATTACTTACAGTGGAGAAAGCAAAGCTGCATGGAGGAAGCATGGCAAGTTTATTGCTTTGTGCTCAGTTTGAGTGATCAGACAAGACATCCATGACCTTGGAGGATGGTTGGCATACATGGTAAGACATTTTAACTGGAAACAAGAAGCCAAGTATCCTTGCCTCAGCCCTCAGAGTTTGCAGTGATCCTTCGTGTTACCATTAACCTCTTCATTACCGAAATCGATAAGGTTTACGCTTGTAAACCTAGAAAAAGTTCTGGCGAGGAACCGATAATTGTAAGGTTTACGGTGGTAAACCTGATAAGCATAGGGAGGTATAGGAGGGTAGGAGTGTTGGTTTTGGGGTTACTAGAGAGACTTGGATTGTAAGAACTGGCAACTTGACTCTGACGTCATTCTCCTTGTCATGGCCATTCCATGGCCATATCAGAGCCCATGCCAGGCCATGATTGACATCATTTGGGTATTTTGGATATGATTTATTATTTCAAATATTTTGGGCATATATATAGACCTATATGGTATAATATAAACAGAAAAAATAGTTGCACTAGGCATATCAGCACGTGGTTACCATGACAACCACCCTCCTATGCCCCACAACTAGCCAGCAGCCAGTTCTCACCCGCAACCCCTCAGTATCCCCCAAGCTGCATGCTGTGACTGTGTGTGTTTTTTTTGGCTGTTTTTGCGTGATCATGGCGTCATCTGATACTGATGACGAATTTGATACAAAGCTTGCTAGTGAGTTAGATGAGTCTGACGACAATGAAACTCAATCAGACATCAGTGAGTGAGTCAGACGATGATTATATACCAGAAAACGACAGTGATAGCGAGGGTACGAGTGATGAAAGCGAGATAGATAATTGCTCAAATCCCAGCCCTGTAGGCTCGCCATTGTTGCAGAGTCCCCGAGGACCTGCCTTCACCCTCTTGTCGGATCTGTTTGCAGATCAAAGGCCACCTCCACTACCTACACTTCACCTGGACTTTCCCAACGTACATCCTGCAGTGTATCAACGCCACGAGGAGCA
>JAGKTI010026412.1:0-13606 GCA_018397915.1 Birgus latro | reverse complement strand
ACATTCGTCAACAGTGCACTGCCTCCAAACGCACATTCACACACACTTATCCAAAACTCTCTCTAATCCTACGTACACACTCTTGTAACTTCGAATAATACAATTACCTCTCTCTCTAACTTTTCTTTTTCTCCCACAATTAACCACCACAGCCACCCATGAACACAACCACAATAACACATCCCAACAACAACTAGGCCAGAGTGGAGAAAGGTAGCAGTGATCTGTGTCAAGCAGTGGAGGGGAGCACGATTATTATGATAATGATGATGATAATGATACATAATGTAAAAGGTTGACGGAATGAGTGAAAGAAATAGACAGCTAGCCAGGCAGATAGGTTGAAACCACAGCCAGTAAGTTGCTGACAAGGGCTCTTTTGGCTTCCACGGATACCTTTTCACTGAACAGTGCCAGTGGTATCATCTCAGCGGTGAGGTACCACAAATGCCGCTTGAATGCCATAATAGCATTGTTCGCAATCTCAGAGGACAATGATTTACATCGCAGCAACTCTTTGTAGAAGTTTAAGTCATTCATTGGGGCATCTAAAGGTGTAGCACATGTCATCCACCAGGTGGAGAATAGCAAATTAGCAAAATTCACTATCTATCTATCTGTCTATTGCAAGACGCCTTAGTCCCGTAAGGGATGGCCACAAACAAATGTCGCTCTGTCCCCCGCTATTTCACTGCCCGGCTCCCAGCGAACGCACCCCTCTCTCTCCACTCCATCCCTCCATCTCATCCTTGGTCTCCCCCTTCCTCCCCCCCCCTCCAACTCACTCACATACACTCTCCTCGTTATTCCCATCACTCACCATCCTCTCCACATGGCCAAATCACCTTAATGTGTTTCTCCTAACGATTCCTATCACATCCACATCCACACCACAACGCTCCTTCACTTCCTCATTTGTCAGTCTGTCTCTCCATGTGACTCCACATGCACCTTTCAAATAACTCATTTCCACTGCTCTCACTCTTGACTTCTGTCCCTCCAAAAAGGTCCAAGCTTCACTTCCATATGTAAGACTTGGTATCACAATACTGTCATGTAGCAGCTTTTTCACTTCCATGCTCACTTCCCTGTTTCTTATCACTGCTTTCAAGGAACTAGCAACCTTTCTTCCCTG
The DNA here is from genome assembly GCA_018397915.1 of Birgus latro. NCBI lineage: Eukaryota > Metazoa > Arthropoda > Malacostraca > Decapoda > Coenobitidae > Birgus > Birgus latro. Next base: position 12,471 of record JAGKTI010026412.1, on the reverse strand, counting down.
CTGCAGCCTTTCAAGAGCTTCACCCTCTTAACTTCCATCCATACTCATTATACTACCTGAGTACTTAAATGAACTCACAATCTCCATATCCTTCCCATCCAATCACTGTACATTCACTGACCTCACTTCTCTCGAAGACCATCACTTTGCTCTTCCCTACATTCACTTTTAGATTCCGTTTCTTACACACTCTCCCAAATTCATCTACCATGCCTTGCAGCTCCCCTTCCTCTTCACTTAACAACACAGTATCATCTGCAAACAACAGTACAGGGAGTGTCCAAACACTGCCCCCTCCCACTAGGGCCGCTCCAACATCCACTCCCCGACCGTGTATCTCTTTTATAACCCTATCCATAAACAGATTGAACAACCACGGAGACATGACATATCCTTGTTTCAATCCAAACTTATAATGTAAAAATTCACTTTGTTCACCATCAACACGCACTGCAGCGTTAGCACCTTTATACATATTCCTTAAGCTTCAACAACTTCCCATTTACTCCATATATTCTTAATACCTTCCACAATCTTTGTCTATTCACCCTGTCATATGCTTTCTCCAAATCCATGAAGGCTGCATACAGCTTCTTTCCCTTCTCTAGAAACTTTTCCACTAATGATCTAAGAATGAATATCTGATCTACACAACCTCTTCCCTTCCTAAAACCTCCCTGTACTTCTCAAGCTAATTCTTCTGTTATTTCCCTAACTCTGTCATTAACTATCATACCATATACTTTTCCTATTACACTAAGAAGGCAAATGCCTCTATGATTTCCACACACTTCTTTTTCCCCTTTTCCTTTGTACAGGGGAATAATTATACCTGACTTCCTTTCTTCCGGGACTCTACCTTCCTCCCAGGCCAATCTGCATACCTTCCCCATCCATTCCATTACTATCTCTCCCCCATACTTCAGCATTTCACCACACACTCCATCAATTCCTGGGGCTTTCCCCATTTTAACTTTCTTCGTTGCTTCCACAGCTTCCATCCTACTGATTTCTTCCTCTCTTCCCACATCCCTCCTTCTCCCAGCCATTCCCCCAGCCACTTATACTTGCATTTCTTTCATTCTCTATGTTCAACAATTCATTAAAGTGTTCTCTCCATCTGTTCACTTTTTCTCCCTTCTCCACTAGTATTCTACCATTTTTATCTTTCACTCTCCAACTAACTTCTTTGGCACCCTGTCTAACTATCTTTATCTCTTTCCAGAACGTTTTCTTACATTCCTTCCACTTTGCACTCAAATTCCTTATCCACTCTCTTCTTACTCTCTCTTACTAATCTTTTTACCTCTCTCCTCCTCTCTACATACAACTCTCTCTTCCGTCTCTCAACTTCTTCGACGTCCCTGTTCCTCAGCCACTCACTATATGCTTTCTTCTTTTGTGCCACAGCCTCTCTCACCTTTCCAGTCCACCATGCTGTTCCCTGAACCCCTTATCGTCTTCTCTTCATCCCACATACCACCTCACATGCTGTACAGATTTCTTCTGTGAATACCTTGCACACACCTTCCACGTCCCTCAGCTGCTCCAATCTATGTCATTTTGAAATCTTACAACACAATCCTTCGTCAATATCATGTACATATATTAAAAAAAGAATAGGATCTAACACGGAACCCTGTGGCACTCCACTTGTAACGTTTATCCAGTCTGACTTTTTTCCATTTAGGTGGTGGCGACAATCATCCACTCACTTGATGTAGTGCTGCTTTGGATGTCTCCCCTTTCCTCTCTTCCTTCCTTCCTCTTCTTTCTTTCTTTCCTTCATTCTTTCCTCTCCCTTCTGCCTATGGGTAACTTTACACTCCCTCTTTTGTCTTTCTTTCCTTCATTCTTTTCTCTTCCTTCTGCCTGTGGGTGACTTTACACTCCCTCTTCTGTCTCTCTTTCCTTCATTCTTTCCTGTTCCTTCTGCCTATGGGTGACTTTACACTCCCTCTTCTGTCTTTCTTTCCTTCATGTTTTCCTCTTCCTTCTGCCTATGGGTGACTCTACACTGAGTGACAAGTAAAATGGTTTCCTGTACACCAGGAAACCATTTACTATGGTGGGTGGTAACCATACCAAATTATGGCACCTTGTGGTTTAGTGGGTAATTACGGCGCTCCAGTCGGGTTGAGCCGGTGAAGGTTTATATTCAAGGGGTGATTGGGGTTTATTGTTCACGTTATGCCACTCAGGGATGAGTGAGGCTGGTCACTCTCATCTTAAATGTCAGGACCACCTTGTCTAGCCCCGGCCTCCTACGCTCCTCATGGGGCAACACAGGATTGGATGATGGATGGATGGATGGACAACTCTTTGCTTTCCTCTGGAAAGCCAATCTTCTACCCAACCGAGAACAGAGGAAAGGAAATGAAGGAAAGGGAAGGGAAAGGAAGAGAAAAGAAGAGGAGAGATGGAGAAAGAGAGAGCGAGAGAGCGAGAAAGAACTACTTCCTCCCGTCCTTCCCTTCTTTTCTTTCTCCATTTTGTTTGAACTTTAACTTGCCGAGTCCCATCGACGTACGGTGTACGTCGCTACTTTTTTCCGCGGACAGACCCAACGACGTACATCGTACGTCACGCAATTGCAAGGCCCATTGTCTGCACATTTTTCAACATTCGAGGGTGATTTTTTGTAGGCATATGTGGGAGACCTTCCTCTACCTGCTGTCTAGCGGGGATACTGCCTGGCCCCTCCTAACCCCCCCTTCCGGTCTCCCCCCCACACTGGGCAATTCACCTGTTAGCAGCAACCTTGCCAGTAAAGGTATGTTGCCCCACGGTCTCTCTAATGACGAAATTCTCGGTGAAAGTGATTCCTGAGGTGGAAGACAATGAAACAAAGAAGCTAGAAGGTAGAAACAAACAGAAGTGATGAGGTGGTAATGTCATAAAGGAAAGTACCATATACTGGGGCTTTGGGTAAGTGAACAATGCTTATAAACGCCTATATTATTGTGTGAAAACCATTATAGACTTTTATTACACATAAATTCGTACCAAATAAATGAAATAAATACGTAATTTAAAGTGGCTTGAATTAGTCAACCCTCCCATAGTTCGTCTTCTTAGCCAGGTACCCTGAAAAAGAAGGAAACGTAAGTTTGAGTGACACCTGTATCAAAATTTTTTTACCTCAGGATCGCGATTTCACTATGAATTTTCGATGTTTCTCACCAAAAGCGAAGGTTTCAGCCAAAAAACAAAAAGTCGAAAATCGGTCGGGATCTGGGGGTAGGCTGGGTAAAAAACCGGTCGGGACTCGGCGGGTTAATTCTGGCCACCACCAATTGGTGGTTCGAAAGTCCACTCTCCCAACCTCTATATACTCTTGCATCCATTACACACCTTCTCCTCCTTTCATCCACACACACATGATCAATCATTGCCTTCCGTTCATTCAGTTCACCATCACACCTTCTCAACACTCGCCATGTATACCTATGGATCATTTTGTGCCTGAAGAGGGTATTAGCTATCACCAACCCCCTCCCGGTACAAATGTCCACTAAAGCACTGCCATTCTTATCCATTTCTGCAGGCACACCCCACTCATCAACCACTGCATCCACTTTCACATACCCTACTTTTCCATTCATATCTGCAGTCAAAAACACTCTCATTCGTTCCAAACTTTTCCATGCATGCTTCCACGTTTGTCAAAAACTCTTCTCTCACTCTGCTTGCATGATCTTGCGTTAGCACATACACGCACACAATTGCCCATATTTTTAGTCCAACTTTCACTCTTACCCACACAATCCTTGACCCAACTGATCCATACTCTTTTATATTCTTCTTCCATCTGTTGTTCACAACAATAAACACTCCTTCTTTTGCCCTCTCATTCTCACCTACTCCCTCGCATATATCCCATCCATACTCCCATTCTCTCACAGTTTCACTTCTCCTTTTAGCTTCTGTTAATCAGCATACATCCACTTTTGCACCCTCAAGCACCTGTACAATCTCTCTTTCTTTCACCTCATCATTTATACTGCTTACATTCCACGTCGCAATCCTTACCACGTCCTTTGTACGGTCCAAAGTCGTCATCTTGTTGTCAGTCCTGGTCCAAGGCTTCTTGTTCGTATTTTTAGTGAGTTGTTTTACAGGGGGGGGGGGGAACCCACCACCAACCCTTTTAGTCGCCTAATACGACAAGCAGGGATGCTCAGGGAGTATTCTTCAAACCCCCCTACCCCCAGGGGGGGACTTGGTGCTTCGTAGTAATTGTTCCACCTTGTAACTTTCCAATCTTAAGTTCAAATAAGCATATCTTAAAGTAACTTAGATATCCATCGAGCTTTGTGCACAGCACCAAGTTGCTTTAATGTGAATTTCCTTCCATCTGGATATCCATTCAGAAACGCAAGACAGAGTTCCATGAATTCCAGATAATCATCTCTTTTCTGATGAAGGCTTCCACCAGCAATTTCAAGAACTTTTGTACATAAGACCTGCATCAGTTCTTGTGCTTCATCAGAATAGTGTCAAATCTATCTTCGATAAATTCTGTGGATCACTGTGTGGCAGAAGGGAGAAGTCTTCTTAAATCTTGAAAACAGAGAAACTTCAGGTGATTTAGACACTTTAATCTTCAAATCAGTGAAGACATGATCAGGCACAACTTCTCCAAAGTGATGTCTGCAAGCAGACCATAGCAAGGAACGGCCCAATTGTTCTCGAATCTTAATGCATGCAGCTGAGACATGCCCTGTGTTTGAGGGCGTGGTATCAAATGCCATATTGACAACTGTATCTGCACAGTGTCACTATTCCAGAAGATTTGTGAGTTCAGTTATGATGACCCCAGATCTACGATCAGTACCAGGTTTGTAAGAAGGTACTCCCAGAAGCTTTACCTTATGTATATTCCCTACAGCAACAGTGAGATGTTCCTCAGAAGCACTGGGACTAGATACTGGAGCTGCAAGTTTTGAGTCCCAGTGTAATGTAGTGAGCTTTGGAGGTATCCAGTTCTCCCTGTTACTTGTGGAGATCATCTCCACAACTTGTCGTTGGGACCTGTCAGCAGTGGCGTAAGATAATGCAACATTTTCCGGATTACCACCTGCTTCTTCATTTACACATTGGGTAAATGCTGCCTGCTGGCAACAAGGGGACATTTTCATTCTAGTTGCAAGTGACACCAAGTTAGGGTGCTTTAAGACATCATGGGGTATAAAGACTGATGTTCCTGTCTTTTTTGTGCTTTTAAGTGACACAGGTTGAACAAGCTGAACAGATTCATCATCTTCATCAGAATCGTCACTAATTATGTTACAACTGAAAGTCTGAGATGTAGAGGCCTTTTCCTCTTCAGAACTGCGTTTTCTTTCACTTTCTGCTGAGATTCGGGCTTCCTTACGTTTTTCCTTTGAAATTAGGACTTTATCAAGGCTACCAAATGTGGCTTTCCGATCAGTTTTCATTGACTTTAGGAATTCAAATTTTTTTTTTTTTAAATTAAAGAGTCAACATTTGACAGCCAGATAACAAATGTTTCACCTAATTTTTTCTGCATATTTTCAGTCTAGGGAAGCTGGGTGTTCTCCTCGATATTTTGGAATTGCTTTTATCTTTGTCTTTTCATCTAATAGGGAAATGATCTTTTCCACTGCTTTCCTGAATGTTATCATTGGAATATTTGCTTCTTGTAGAAATTTTTCAATTGTTCCATGACAAGTTTTGCTGCCTCCCATTTGGTGTGATGAACTGGAGAGCACTCTTCAGTGTGCCACATTAAACATCTCAGAACCTGATTGCATGTTGGATGTCTTGAGCCAGTTAAAATAGCATCCTCTTTAGTAATTGGAATTCCAAGGCCATACACAGTTTTTGATTTTCTAGTAGCCGCCGGCTGCAGGTGTAAAGAAGAGTTATTATCCATCTGTATTCTGTAACGGACTTGTAGTATGTCACCAGCTAATCAGTGAAGAAGTCAAAGGATCTAAAGGCCAAGGTAAACTAAAGAGTTGCAGGCAACTGATACGTGAGCCCTCTCAGTCTGGGAAGATCATCGATAGTAAATAACACTAGTGAACTCATAGAAGTTTTGCTCGCAGTAGAGGAATAAAGGCCCGTGGTGCTCCTTGAAGAGATTTCATAATTGATGTATGAAACTGAGCACTACAGTATTACTACACTGCTTGAGAAATGTCCAATATGAAAAAAAAATATTGTTTTTTTTCAGGCATTTCACTACCACCGTATGTTTATAATACTATGCCTTGGTGAACCCTCTAAATCTTCTTCAATCTGTCCCAAACTTTGCACATATTAAGTCCATAATGGAACGTTTCTAAACTGGGGACAAGGTAGCTTTCCCACACTGGGGGAACTGATGCTCCCTAATCAGTAGACTTTAACATATGATTCTGGTCATGAAGGTGTATCAGGACAAGAAAACAAAGCCGTAACATTGTCTGTTCCGACATTTATCTACGGCAAGTTTGTTGCAAAGAACGAAAATGTCTGCGAAGTTAAGGTAGACGAGCTACAGTTTAGTGGTGGACTAGATCAATATGGTGGAAGTGATGATGATGTAGGTTAGTTCTGATGATGAAAAGCGTTTTGATAATGATGTTGATAATAATGACTGTGAAAAATGATGATAATCATAATGGTTAGTTATACTGGTGGTGGTGGATGTAACTCGTGATTTTGATAATGATGATAATGATGATGATGATTGAGTAATAACGACGATAATGATGGCTGAATGAGTGCCGATGATGGTGATGTTTATACCGAAAGTTATAGTGACTGTGATGAAGCGAAAGATGGACGGGCAATGAGAAATGTGGAGAGGATAGAAAAATAAAGGATGAAAGGAAGTAGGAGAATGAAAGCGGAAAAGAGGAAGAGGGATATTTATGAGGCAGAACGCGGTACGCCTGTAGTAGAATTCCAGGCCGTTCCACCTCACTTCATATTGGCGCCTACTTCTTGTAGTGTTTATTGCTGTAACAGAATGATGAAAGAAAAGCAAAGAGAAAAGTGAAAGTATAACAACAACGACAAAGGAGAAAGAAAGAATGGACAGAAACGAAATGAAGAGGAGAAAGAAAGAAGAAAAATGAAGGGAAAAGACAAAGAAGGAAGGAAGAATGGGGATAGAATGAAGGAAACTAAGGATAGAGCAAGAGGCTAAGGAGGACGATAATGAAAAAAACACGTGGGAAAAGGGGGAAGAAATAAGAGCAAAGGATAAAAAAGAAACATTAGGTATAAATGGTAAAGGTGTTAACGCGGAACACCTGCATTAGAGAGCCCCAGGCCACTCCACCTTACTTCATTTCGCCTATACCTCATTTGTAGACTGTGATGATGTAACTGAGTGGAAGAAGAAAGAAATAACAGAAAGAAGAGTAAAAAAGAAAGACAAAAACACAAACTAAGAAAGAAAAATAAATAGTAGCGGTGAGAGAAAAGAAGAAAAGAACACATTCAATTAGGAGAAAATGATTTAAGACAGGAAGAAGACAAAAACGCAAAAACACACACACACACACACACACACACACACACACAATAAGGAAGAAATGGACATAAAAAGGACAAAAAGAAAGGCAAGGGAGAGAGAAAGAATAAAAACCTCATCTCGCCTTCTACCTCTCTTGCAGCTTGTAGTGTTGCAATATAGTCAGGAGTTACATGGAAGGAGAAAATGCGAGGTAAAACAGAGAGGCGAAAAAAACATAAAAGAGGAAAAGATCTGTTAGGAGGATGTATATGTACGCTGATGTGCATATAAAAGGAGAGAAGATACAGAGTTGTATAGTAGAATGAGAGTATGAGGGAAAAAAAAAAAAAAAGATAAGGAGAAAACGAAAAAAGGACAGAAAAGGAGGGTCTAGGAATGAAGGTCGTAGGATTGAGCTTGGGACACCTGTAGCAGAGTGCCAGGCAGCTCCACCTTACTTCATCTCGCCTCCTGCCTCTCTTGCAGCTTGTGATGGTGTAATATAGTGATTATGATCTAGTGTACCTAATGGTGGTGGTGATGGTAATGGTGATAATGGCTGGTGGTGATGATGGTCATGATGATAGTAATGGTAGTGGTGGTGGCAGTAATGAGGATAATGACTGATGGTGATGATGGTCCTAATGATAGTAATGGTGGCGAAGGTGGTGATGATGGTGGAATGTAGTACAGTAGTATTTCTCTCGCCTCCTTGTGAATTTTTCATATAATGATGAAAAAAGGGACGAGGGAAGAGAAAGGAAAGGAGAGGAGCAATAAATGGAGATAATAAGGAATAATAAAAACGTAAAATAAGATCACAGAAAAGGTATGACAGAGAATAGGAGATAAGTTGGGTGTGTGGATCCCAAAGGAAAAACAGCATAATTACGTGACGGCCAAACATCTTTTACACCTGCAGTGGCGAGGTGGGTTCCAGCCCCACACAGATGACGGTGCTTGTTATTACACCTGTCGTTTATGTATGTACATATGCAGTGGGAGATATAAAAGACAAAGTAAATAAGACACATTGTAAGAAAAAGAACATGAGTTAGAAGGGAATAAAAATTAAAGAAAAGAGAAACAAAAGGAGAATACAAAATAATAAGAACAAACAACAGCAAAGCAAACTGACAAATACAGAAGCAAAAAGAAAGACAAAGAAAATAGGGAATAAAGGGACATTCAAAATCAGTATCGAACTCGAGACACTTTTGTCAGAATCTCAGGCGTTCCGCCTTACCTCACATTGGATCCTACTTTCCTAGTTTTACTGATGTAACACAATAAAGAACGAAAGAAAGAATGCCGGAGGAGGAGGGGGGAAAGGACAAAAGAGGAAGGAGAAACCGAATAATGAAAAGAAGAGAAAGGGGTTTCGGATAAAAGGAGAAAGTAAAAGGCGAAAAGAAAAGTAGTAATTTAGAAAGAGAGAACAAACGAGGACTAAAACAAAGCAGTAATATGAGAGAAAAAAAGGTGTAAGAAAGGAAAGGCGTATAAATGATTGAGGCGTAAACTTTGTACACCTGTAGTGGAGTCCCAGGCCGCTCCACCTTAATTCACCTCGCCTTTTACCTATCTTATAGTTTGTGTTGCTTGAGTTATACCTCCCTATCATGAGTTTATAAAGACTTAATACTCACCACACTCTCCATCGTGAATGCTGACCTGTAACAAGAGCCTGATTCTAAAATACGGTACTAAACCTGTCCACTTTAACTGAGCCAAAAATACCCTCTTTGTATCTAGAACGCTGAGCTGTAACAAGAGATTAACACCAGATTATGGTGGTATACTCTGCCCTCTTTTGCTTGGCCAAAAATCGCCATCTATTGATCTACAGTTTTGAAATGTATCAAAGGCTCAAGAAGATAGTGCTAGTCATGAAGAAGTGTAGGGAAAACATATAGACATGTTGCACCGTCTTAACCTGCCATTAAAGAGCGTGAAATTTGCTGCTCATCGACGAAAATTTTTGCCAAGTTAAGATGGACGAACTATAGTGGTGGCCTAGATCTGATGTGGGGGAAGTGATGATGATGATGTCGGATGGTTTTGATGACAAGCGTATGAGTAATGATGATGGTGATGATGATAATGAGTGTTAAGAAATGATGGTTGTGGTGGTTATTGTGATGGTGATGGAGGTTAGTTTTTAATAATAATAAATGTATGAATGATGTCGATATTGATCATGATGATTGTGTGAATATGAGGATGATAATGATGACTTTGTGAATACTGATGATGGTGGTGGTTATTGTGATGATGATGGTTAGTTTTGATAATAATAACTGTACGGATGATGATGATGATTAATGAAGATAGTAATGATGGTGGCAGTGGTGGTGTTGGCTGGGATGTGGGTTAGTAATGATGATAACCTTTTTTATCTTAGATCCTACTTCTCTTGTAGCTTGTACTGAAATATACTGGAGAAAAAGTGCAAAATGAAAGAAAGGGGGAATGAAAATATTAGGGAAAAAAAAAAAGGAAAGACAAAAAAGCGCATATAAAGGGATAACAAAATGGTAATGAATTAAGAGTAAATAAAAGAATTTGGTCGCAGAAGAAAGAATATTGGATAAAACGTGATGGAAAGGAGAATAAGAAGAAAGAAAATGAGAAAGAACGAAAGAGAGAATGAGAAACAATGGGATAATGAGTTGATAACAGAAAGAAAGAAAAAGAAAGAATACGAGAAAGGAATTGATAAAGAAGAAAAAAGAACAGAACTACCGTAATGGGGTGGAACTCGGGACAGATCAGTAAAGCGCCTGATCTCTCCACCTTAGTTCACCTCGCCTCTTACCTCTCTTGTAGACTGTGATGCTGTGACTGTAGTGGTGGTGATGATGTTGATGATGATGGTTTGGAGGTTACTGGTGGTAATGATGATGCTGGTGATGCTGGTGGTGGTGATGATGGTGGTGGAGAAGATTGTTATGATTATGGTTCTGGTGATGATAGTGGTGGTGATGATGGTGTTGGTGATGATGATGGTGATTGTGTTGGTGATGATGGTGTTTGTAATGATGGTGTTGGTGATGTTGGTGTTGGTGATAGTGATGGTGGTGATGATGATGGTATTGGTGATGATGGTGATGTACAGTAAACCAAGACTGACGATTATAACATTACCTCTCGTGTAGGTTGTCATGTAATATAATGGAGAAAGATTGGAGGATGAAGGAGAAAGAATATAATAGGAAAAAAGAAAGGAAAAAGAGCAGGAAAAGTTCAAGAAAAAGATAAATGTTAGACAAAACAAAGAAACAAGGAATAGGAAATGCCAACAAGAAAGTACAAAAGTGAACAAAGGAAGATCGGGGAGAAGAAAAAAAAAATGACACAAAGAAAGTACACGCGAGGAGAAAGAACTATAAATCCATAAAAAATAATTTTATGTGAACAGAAAAAGAAAGAGACTAAAAAGAAATGAGAAAGAAAGACCAAAAAGAAGCCGGAGCAAAGATGGGTAGAACCTGAGACACCTTTATTAGAGGCCGCTCCACCTTACTTCTCCTTGGTTCCTACTTCTTTTGTGGTTTTATTGTCATTATTTTGTGGAGAGAGAGAGAGAGAGAGAGAGAGAGAGAGAGAGAGAGAATAAAGGAAAGGAGAAATAATGAGTAAATGAATCAAAGGAAGAAACACAAAAGGAAAAGGAAAATATACAAGAAAAAAAAAAGAGGAGAGAGAGCAGGAGGAGAAACGAAAAGAAAGGACGCAGAATAAGGAAACCAAGGGAAAGATGAAAAATGGGAAAGAAGGAAGAAACCGAGTACAGGAATAAAACTAATCTCAAAATAAAGGAAACTGAAAGACGGAAGGAGAAAATGAAAATGAAACATAACTGATAATGTTACTTAAGCCTGTAACGGAGCCATAAGCCGCTCCATCTAACTCCATCTGCCCTCCTACCTCGCTTGTAGCTTAGCGTGACGTAAATAAGGGAAAAATTAGAGAAGAAATGGGAATATAATGGAATGAGAACGAAACGGGGAAAGTAAGCGATGTACGAAGGAAGAAACACAATTAGACAGGAAAAATATAAGAAATAGGGAAAGAAAAAATCATCAAAGAGGGAGAGATAGAGAGAGAAGAAATACAAAAAATGAGAGGAATGGAAAATGTAAGTACAATAGGGCGAAAAACAAAGGAAGAGGAGAAAAACAGTAGAAAGAAAGGAAGGGAGAAAGACGATAAATGAGAAGAGAGAAGAGAATACAAAGGAAGGATGGATTATGGGAGAGTAAAGGGCAAGACTGAACACATTACCTCCGCCAACGAAGTTGAAGGAGATTATTTAATCACTCCTGTTTTTCTGTTTTGTTGTCATAATGTCTCAGAGTTATTGATGGGTTTAAATGAAATTTAGTGGATGTGTGGGTCATGAGCTAAGAGAGTTCATTGAATATTGGTGGTGATCTGAGTTGTGTGGTATAGGTATTGTAGGAGGTATGCGCTCTGTGAGTGCACGTCACTTATTCTTTATGTATCTTTCCTTATTATTTCTTTTCCAGATCGATCCTTTTCTCTGGTATATTCATTGTTATTGTTACTCCAATCTTTCTCCATTAGATAACACTGTATGATGTTATCATTCTGTCTCTGTGTTATTTATTTCGCTTTCTTCACAGGTCTAGTATTGTATTCCAGCTGCCGCCAAACGATTGTATTCAGTTCAGAGTGAGTCATGGCATCCTGAGATTCAACGTAAATTTACCAGAGTTCAGCAAATACAGTGGCTGTTGGTTGGAGTGCATACTAATGACACGAAAATGAGAAAAACAGAAAGAGAGAAAGAAAAGAAGGCAGACCAAGGGACTGGGTGAAGGTGTTGGCATGTCTAGGGGTTAGGCAGAGTGGGGGGAGGGTGGGGCTTGCTTCATCTTGCCTCCTACCTCTCTTGTGATGCTGTAATATTGTAGTGGCTTTGGCTGGTATTTATAAAGGATCCTACCTCTCTTGCACCTTGTGATGCTGTA
>JAGKTI010026411.1:0-13607 GCA_018397915.1 Birgus latro | reverse complement strand
CTGACATCTGGCGACACGCCAGAGCAAACTCTCATTTTCCCCTGACAGTTATGCATATAAATATGTATATATTCAAGCACACATACATACACACGTACATTACATATATATATAATGTTTTTATATTATATTTTTATAGTTTTATTTTTTATACACGTATTTTTTAAAGGTTTTTATTATTCATTTAATTATTATATATTAGAGAAAAAAAATCTATATTTACCTAATCCAGAAACCCTAAAGCTAATAACCTAACAGACAAATTGCTAACCTATAATAAAGCCTAGAGATACAAATAACTAAACCTACATTAATGATAAAAATACCATGACCAAGAGAACACCATCGACTTTAGATATTTAATGCGTCTTTTCATTACATGGAAGCAGTGTTGCCACCTCGGGAAATTTTTTTGTACCGCAAGTTTGATTGAAAATGTACCGTTTGTACCGCTAACTGTTTTGAAATGTACCACAAAATGTACCACTTTTTTGTGAAAGAAACAAATTATAGCAAATAGAAAAAATAAATAAATAAAAGCTTGAAAGTCAGTGAGTAAACAGGAAGCACATTGTCTGATATAATCAAGCGCAGTCAATCTTGAGCAGTATGAAAGAATTTCCCTAAAGTGCTGCAGTAACAAACCTGTAAACAAATTAATAAAATTGGCTGAAAATAATTATGATACCTCCCACCAAATTATCTATGCATAATACCTACTGAAATACAGGAGTTAGGGGTTGGAGCCGCAGACGACACGACGGCCGGAGCAGACGACACCAGCACCCCCAACCCCCCAAGTACCACCGGGGGACCGCCGCTGATACAGAGCGGCTGGGAACAGGAACGGCTCACGTGTATCACTTCCCGGCGCCCCTCTTGCTCCCAGGTGGTGACCCGGAAGGGTAGCAGTTGCCGGCACCTATTCTCCGGCCGGAATTCCACTCGCCAGGGAAGGGATGGAGTTTACAATTCCATGCAATGCCGAGGTATTGGCCACAGTCATACCGGGTACGGGGCAGAACCGACCACAGTCCGTTCCCCAGTTGCATCCCCGCTACAGGGCCGCGACACGGACGCGTGTCGGCTGGGCAGGACAGGCCATAAGTCATCCGACTCCTGTAGTCGTTCCCCTCAGAGTGGTGCCGCAGTATTGGCCACAAGCCATACTGGGTATGAGGCAGGATCGGCCACAGTCTGTCCATCTGCTACTAGTCCTCTCAGCTCCCCGGTACGAAAAGGTTAACCCAGGTCTTCAACGACATCTATTGGGCCCCCCACCCCCACTACCCTCGCCCAACATGTCACTCAGGCGTGTCGAGCATGCTGCCTAGGAAAGGACATCACCCGTTCGGCGGGTCCTGCCAGCAAGATCTCTGCCCACAAACCCTGGCAGCTTTTGTCTGTCGACGTCGGACCCCTGCCACCTAGATCCGGCTACAGATACATCGTCACATTCATCAACGTTTACTCCATGTTCCTGATTGCTTGTCCAGCTAAGGAACACACTGCTGTTGCCATAGCCGACGCCCTCATGCGCCACGTTTTCCCCAACTTTGGCGTTCCCCAGGCCATTCACTCCAATATTGCCCCAGAGTTTACGGGGCAAATATGGAAAGAACTATCCACCCTATTCGTATTCTCCATTTCCCACTCCTCCCCCTACTGGCCCCAGGGAAATGGGGTATGTGAAAGGAGCCATTGGACCCTACTAAACCAAATCAGGACCCAAATTCAAAATACCCAAGACCAAGAATGGCCTGCGCACGTCAAGATCATCCAATGGGGAATGAACACCTGCCCCCGCGATGACGGCATCACCCCCCACGAGCGAGTGTTCGGAGAGGCGCCCCTCCTCCTCCCTCTCCGACAGCACCTCCAACCCCCCACTCATTCCCCACCCACTGACCCCCTATATCACCTGAAGCATCGATTACAACACCTGCATGTGCACCAAGACGCTCAAGCTGATTCCTCCCCTGCTAACCTTTACAAACCAGGTGATGAGGTTTTCGTTGCCCATCTCCCATCCCTCAGTAAGATTGCCCCTCGTTTTATGGGACCTTATACCGTCACTAGAGTCCCCAACCCCTTCCAAATCGTCGTCGACTGCAACGGAACCTCCCGCACCTACAGGAATCGCCACGTCCGCCCCGCCCAGGACTCCCCAACCCCCGCCGCTCCCTCCCCAACCACCCGAGCAAGCTCAACACCGCCTGCTCCCCACGAGGAGCCTTTTCTCTATTATTCATCCCCATCCCCTTCCCCATCGGTTTCCACTGCCCCCTCGCCGCTTGAAACTCCTGCACCACGCCCACGCACTACACTCACCCACTACCACGCTCCCCCGCCTCCGCCACGCCGCCCGCTCCACGTGCTCAGCACACACCCACAAGAAATTCCACACCGACCACCCCACGCTCCGCGCCCAGCTTAACCCCTATCCCACCAACCACGACAACCAACCACACCACACCATCTCACTCTCCGCCTGCCCTTGCTTCACCATCCCATTCCCCGTCGCTGCCCACTCCACGACTAACCACCACCACTACCCATTCCGGGCGTATCTCGCGCTCACCAGCCCGCTACACCTCAACCCCCACGCCCACCCCTTCACCCACTAACAGCCAACCGCCACCCCACCCCCCAACACCACCCCCATAACCCTTCCTACTCCTCATCTTGCATGGAAAAACCCACCCTGCCGCACTCCCAGGAGAACACTGCCCCCACATTCCATCGGCAATATAAACCGCACAGGACTACCGCTAGCAAGCATTCACCTCCAAGACACCACCACCGCCACCACCATGTGTGTCACGAGAATCACTTGGATCCCCACCTCCGGGCGACATCAACGCATCAAAAGCACACAACACCTGCTGCAACTTCTCCAGCAAACAAACCACCCTTCCACTCTGCGTGTTACCTACGCCCACCACATGCAA
The DNA here is from genome assembly GCA_018397915.1 of Birgus latro. Classification (NCBI taxonomy): domain Eukaryota; kingdom Metazoa; phylum Arthropoda; class Malacostraca; order Decapoda; family Coenobitidae; genus Birgus; species Birgus latro. The sequence continues at coordinate 10,656 of JAGKTI010026411.1, read as the reverse complement.
GCCAGTATACCAACTGACCACTGGAATACCTTCCTAAGTCACCTCAGACCCATCTACCAAACAGCCAACACCAACCTATACCATCTCCAGTCACGGGGTCGTGACTTCGTTACCGAGGAGGGTGGTGAAATACAGGAGTTAGGGGTTGGAGCCACAGACGACACGACAGCCAGAGCAGACGACACCAGCACCCCCAACCCCCCCAGTACCACCTGGGGCCGCGGACACAGAGCGGCTGGGAACAGGAACGGCGCACCTGTATCACTTCCCGGCGCCCCTCTTGCTCCCAGGTGGTGACCCAGAAAGGTAGCAGTCACCGGCACCTAGTCTCCGGCCGGAATTCCACTCGCCAGGGAAGGGGTGGAGTTTACAACTCCACGCAATGCCGCGGTATCGGCCACAGTCAAACCGGCTATGGGGCAGAACCGACCACAGTCCGTTCCCCAGTTGCATCCCCGCTACAGGGCCGCGACACGGATGCGTGTCAGCCGGGCAGGACACAGCCGGGCAGGACAGGCCATAAGTCGTCCGACGCCTGTAGTCGTTTCCCCCAGAGTGGCGCCGCAGTATTGGCCACAAGCTGTACTGGGTATGAGGCAGGATCGGCCACAGTCTGTCCATCTGCTACTAGTCCTCTCAGCTCCCCGGTACAGGCCATTAGCCGCACAAGAGCTACAACCTCCTGCACCACTACGACGTCGGCCACTAGTCATGTCAGGCCAGAGGTAGGGCAGGCCATTAGCCACACTGAATCTGTTGTCCCCTGGGCCACCCCGGTGTCGGCCATTAGTCACGTCAGGCCAGAGGCAGAGCAGGCCACTAGCCGCATTGAAGCTGATGTCCCCTGTGCTACCACGACGTTGGCCACTAGTCACATCAGGTCGAATGTAAAGCAGGCCACAGTCCGCTTCTCTCCTACAGGAGGACCTGCGGCCAGAGAGGACCCCTCCCCCGAGCCGTGGCAAAGCCTCACCCGAGGCCTTGGTTCCCTGCAACTCTACCAGAGTGAACAGCGGCCAAAGCAGAGTCCCTGCAGACCCCACAGCCGATGTCGGGCCCTGTCTACTACTCCCCCAATCTGAGGTTCCCGTGTGATGACCCTGTCGGCGCCGCCGCCCTCTAGCTGTTGCCGCAGTCCAGCCGCCCTGGGTTCCAGTGCCCTGGGTCCACAGTTGCCCCGGGAGTTGCCCCGAACACCAGGGCGTGACTTACCTTTGGGCAAGGCCTCCCTGAGTCTCTCCCAGGCTCGGCGACAGGCCCGTCTCCTGGCTCTCTTTGGGCCGAGCCCCTAGTCCCATGACTACATGTGGGGCCCTGTCCAGGGGCGCACCACTCTGCCCTTCCTCCAGACGGAGGAATCAACCTAGGGCCCACCAGTGGTAACGAAGTGAGTGGACTTTACATATGTGTGTGCTCTTTCGACCCAGATATTTGTGTGCATTAAATTATACCATACGAGTGATCCCCTACAGTGTATTCTTGAGTTAAGTGACCAGGAACCCAGAGTATAAGATTGGACGAGCCTAATAGCTAACCGTGGCCTGACTTATATCCCGAGTAGAGTCCCGAGCCCCCCTCCAGTGAACGAAATGCCGTTGTGACCAGCAGAACATTAATATTGTGTCGGTTGCGCCATTCCCATGTTACTTACACTCTCCCTCCCCAACCCACAGGCACGCGAGTGAAACACCTCAGTGACCAACAGAAGGAGTATATGTTATTTCCATCGTGCCTCCCCCTTGTGCATTAAATCTCCACCCATCCCAGTGTTTGGGCACATTAGTCAGGGTATGCCAGAATATCGCAGTCAGTGATCACTACGTGGCAGACTCTACCTGAGATAGACTTCCGGCCAACAGGTGTCTGTGACACAGGTGTTAACGGAACTCATATACAGTGCCATCCAGTGCTATACGGGTTTGGGAAATTATAGTAGATTTATTCCTGTGTCTTAAATTATAAGTGTATTTTATGTGCCATAAGTGTTGGGTGAATAGTACCATACTTCTACCAGTCGGTATAGTGACAGACTTCACTTGTGTTAAGTGTTAACCCATCCCTGACCAACCCAGTTTGTAATATATTTGTTGATGTACTATTGTCCTTGGGAAGATATCTGGCATACATGTGTGTAACACTTACTGCCTTGTTTTTGTGTCCAGTCCTACTTTTTAGAGTTACTGTCCCGGTCTAGAATAGGGACCCGCTGTAGCCTGCGTATTTGAGGGCGAGAAACCGACCCACAAATACGTAGCATAACACCTAACACCTACATTACAAATATTATGAATAACGAACACTCAGATGCTTATTGCTAAATCATTTATATATAATTTTTTTTTCCAAAAAAGATTACCACAAATTTGAATGTTTATATAAACAAAAAATCATTCATATTGTCGGGAAGCTGACATGGCTCTCCTCAGGCAGATGTAAGCAGACACTCTCCTCAGGCAGATGTAAGCAGACACTCTCCTCAGGCAGATGTAAGCAGACACACAGCTGTAACAGGTGTGGATACAAGTACACCCGCTGGGCATGAGTTTAGGGTGACACAAGGACGGAAGAGAAAGAACAGGGAGCCTGATGTTAGCTCCACATATAGCTGCGGACAATAGGTATGGGAAGGTGGAGCAAAGGAAGGAAGGGTGAGAGAAAGTAAGTGAAAGTTGAAGAGAAAGTAGGAGAGAGAAAGAGAGTAAGAGGAGTGGTGTCAGGGTAGAGGTCAGGCAGGGCGTGGGAAACATGCTGACTTTTGCATCCCATGCTGACCTCTGCATTTGCTATCGTGGGAAACATGCTGACTTCTGCATTTGCTCGAGCCTCTTCGATGGATGACGCGTGGATGACGTGTGGATGAAGGTGGTGGATGAGTGGGTGAAGCCATCACCCACCTCGCAACCATGTGACCTGCTGGTGAACATCGGCAACCCTCGAGGCCAGGACAGGAGTAGTGTAGGGCAATACAGTATCAGAGATCAAAGTAACGTCGTGGCGAGGGGATGTGAGCTCTGGGCAGCGGAGACGTCACGAGGGCGTAACCGTGAAGCCGAAAGGTAGTCTGCCACGAGCGAGAGGAAGTAGTAGTTCCAAGGACGACATGAGGATACTTCTGTTAACAGTAAGTAGAAGTACAAGCTAGTGTAATCGCGGGTACAACTTGTGAACAGTGGTAATATTTGTTCGTCATCGGGACTAGTAGAGAGGCTCCTAGTACTTAGAAAGAAACGGAAGGAGAGAAGATTTTAATATTTAAATATGTTTATTGTATTAAGTGATAAGATACTAATGTAACAGTGTAACATAATCTCAATAAGTGAATAAAAGAGAGTGCTTTAGTTATAACAGTACTAGTGTGTATTTAAAGGATTAAATATATAAGGTTGACTTTAAAGCCCGGAATAAAAGAGTGCTTTAATTAATACAGTGTTAGTAATTAAGTGAATTAAGTGTAGATGATTAAGTGCGGGGGTAATAAACGGTATCCAGCACGGAACATTTAAAGTGAAGTGAAATAAGGTGGAAAAATACCTCATGATTTTCATGTGTGTAAATACATTGTAGATATTATTTTGATAATTAAAACCTAGAAAAACCATATCATTTTCATTTCTTCCAGTTCCCAGTTCTGAGTATATATGAATAGTGAACATCGAAGACGCGCATGCCAGTGTCTATTGTTTCACGCTACCACAGTAATAAATAAGGGAGGATAATATTCCCGGGGTAAATATCATTGCTGTATTCAGGGGGGGCACGACAAATGGTGACAGCGTTGGGGATAGTTATTTTAATTGTTACCAATAACAGAGTTGGGAATAATTAAAGGAAATAACTTAAAGGAACTGGAAGGAAGAAATAGTGAATAGTGAATATTTTTTCTTTTAATTTTTTCTGCAAATGAGTGACTCCGATTGGAAAGGCGACCCAAACCCAGTTGAGGAATTAGTTGATTCAGACAATTTTGACTCTGTTTCTGACGATTCTGACATAGAAGACTCTGACACAACGAGTACCCCACCTCATCCTACCGCTTCGGGTAGTGTTGGAACCACTACAGGGAGTACAGGGGGAGATATTGCACAGTTATCGCAGCAGCTGTCACAGGCCATCTCAGATAATAGTAAGAATCCCATGCAACAATTGGGGGCTACGAAATATTTTTGTAGTTCAAAATTTCGCTCCTCAGTGGAATATCCGGGAAAACGATTGGAGCCAGACGTTATGATCTGGTTACATGACATAGAGATGAGGACCGATGATAATAAGAAGTGGACTACGAGAGGGAGAATGGAAGTGGCTAGGACATTTTCACTTGGTCCTGCGCATGAGATTATGGAGATTTTAATGCGGGAATCTAATGGGAACTGGGATGTGTTCAAAGCTAGTGTGCGGGAACAATACTGTACTGAAGAGAGTCTAGAGATATTACACCGGGAGTTACTTACGGCAAAAAGGAACCCCGGGGAAACTCCATTTCACTACTTCTACAGGTTACAGAGTCTGGGGGATAGGATTGTCAGAGTATGTGCAAGTTTCCAGGATTCAGTAAATCTTATCATTATCAATAATTTTTTGGACATGTTTCCTAAACAATATGTTGCACAAATTCCTCAGAGGCGATACAATAACCCAGTAGAGATAGCAAAGGAGGGAGTCAAGTGGGCAGAAAAGACAAATTCGCCTCTGTCAGAAGACAATGTACTGAAAGAAAAGAAACAGGGAACGATTGCTAGTGTGAACCCAGCAAGCAATGCTAGTGCGTCACCAAGGCAAAAGGTTCAGCCAAACACTGGGGCGAGGAATCGTACGAGCACGAGTGGGCCAGTTCATTGTGGCTCAGAAACTCATCAGGGCTCACGAGGTGCAAGTTCCCGTGCTAATTTACCTGACAATAATTCTTGCCGTAGGTGCGGGAAGCCAGGGCACTTCGCTAAACGACGTCGTGCAGAAAGGCCACTTCAACGGGGGAAATATGATCATATGTCACAGGAGCAGAGGAAAAGGATCAGATGTTTTCGTTGCTCCACGATGGGACATAGAGCTGAGCACTGCGGAGTCCGTATAGATAATCCCGGACAGCCAGTAGTAGATGTAGGGAGTGTCAGAATACCACACATAGTACAGCTCAATGTAATTGGAAGAAGATTAAGTCACCCGATGAAGAAAAAAAAAGCCGGAAGAATCGGGCTGGGGAACTTAATAACTGTCACTACAAGTAATGAAGTAGCGAAGTTGGTGGTGGTAAAAGGCATGTGCGGGAATTTACATTGTGAGATACTTCTGGATACAGGAGCTTGTAAATCTTTGATTAGCCAACGGACCTATGAATTTGCGTCGGGGCCAGATACTAATCTCCGACCTTATCGAGGCAGTGGTTTGGTGTCCGTCAGCAGTGATGCAGTGGACACATTGGGATTGGTGAATTTCCAGGTACAATTAGGTGATAAAAAATATAATCAGGAATTTGTGGTAGTGAGGGAATTACCCTCAGCCGTTTCCATAATTTTGGGAGTTGATTTCATATTCGCACATGGCCTAAGTATCACTGCCAACCCGCTATGTATAAAGGTCGGGAAAGAGGAACTTGATTTGGTGACCGAGGGAGGGAATGTTTCTCGTGTAGAGTTCAATCCTTCTTTTGTGATAACTGAAGGAGTTCCTCCATCCAAGGAAGAGGATTTTGTGACAAGTCATTGTGTCACAAATAAGACAGACATTCTGGAACCTTACACATACGGAGCAATAACGTTAAAGACAGCGGTAAGTGGGTGGGAGGTAGGAATGTTTATGCCAACCACTGGTAGTTCAATTGCGGCAGTGTTGTGGCCAGGTATTGTAAGTCCAGTGGATAATAGGGCAACTGGGGAAGGAACATGTTTCACCATCGCGTATGCGAATTTAACCCCTGACAGGATATTTATAGATGGGGAATATAGGGTAGGTACTGTATCCCCTTATGAAGAAGTCAGGTGGGGGAAGGAGCAAGTGAGTCAAGGGGGAGAGCAGATCACTAGTGTAGTGAGTGAGGATAGACTCAGGAAACTGTATACGGAGGTAGATCAGATGACAATTCCTTCTAGCCAGGAAAATGAAGCATTAAAAAGGCTAATAAGGACACACCCAAATGTTTTTCCATTACCCGAGGACCCACTTACTACTTCACCATACTTTTATCATCACATATGTGCGGATGGTCCGGTAGTGAACCGTAGGCCATACCGTATACCAACGAAGTGGCTTGATCAAGTACGTAAGCAACTTGAAGATTTACGTAGACAGGGGATTATCAGGCCTTCTCGTTCACCTTATTCTTCACCACTAGTTCCAGTAGTTAAGAAGGATGGTGGTTTGCGGATCTGCTTAGACTTTAGACATCTAAATAAGCAGATAGTTACAGATCCTTACCCTTTGCCCAATATTGAGCATATTCTTTCACAGTTAGGTGAGAATAAGTACTTCAGTAATCTAGACTTAAAGCAGGGTTATCACCAGATATCTTTGGATGAGGAGTCTAAGCCTCTCATGGCTTTCTCCTCACCTGAAGGGCACTGGGAGTATTGTAACCTTCCTTTTGGATTAAAAGATGCGCCGGCTTCTTTCCAGTGTATAATCAATGAAGTCATGATTGGTCTCACGGGAAAGATAACCCATACTTTTTTGGATGACATTATTATTTATGGAAAGAGGTTTGATGGTCATGTTCATAACCTAGATGAGGTCTTGGGACGTCTAGAAGGGGCAAAGCTAACTATTAAATTGCCGAAGTGTAGTTTCTTTAAACAGGAAGTATCCTTTTTAGGCCATGTCATCACAACAGAGGGATTATGTCCTCAGCCAGAGAAAATCCGTGCAATCCAAAATTTTGCAGTTCCCAGTACTTTAAAAGAACTTCAGAGTTTCTTAGGGTTGGTAAATTATTATTGCCGGTTTGTGGAAAATTTTTCCCAGATAGCGGCACCACTCACGAAACTTACTCATGGGAAGAAGGACGTAAAGAACACGAGACAGAGCGTGGATTGGAATGCGGAGGCAGACCGAGTGATGTGTACTTAAGCGAAAGTTAGCGGAAGATGTATTGCTAGCTTTTCCTTGTTTTGATAGACCTTTTGTGTTAACTACGGACGCCAACGGTACGGCGATTGGCGGAGTTTTGCAACAGAAAAACGATCAAGGGTTCCTTTGGCCATTAACTTTTTTCAGCCGTGCTCTAAATAAAGCAGAGTTGAACTATGCTACGATTGAGCAGGAAGCATTGAGTATTGTTTACGGGTTGAAGGTGAACAGACCACTTATTTTGGGTTATGAGATATTGATTCAGACCGATCATCGACCTCTTACCTGGTTGTTTAATGTAAATGCAGCTTCAGGAAGGATTGCAAGATGGCAAATTCAGGTAGCCAAATATGACATCAAGGTTGAATATTTACCAGGGCAGCAGAATACTGTAGCGGATGCCCTATCCCGTTTGAGAACGACTCAGTCTAATGATGAAGATGAAGTTGCACTACTTGTAAGTCCAGGCGCTGTGGAAGTAGACAAAATAGATTGGGATGTCACTGAGATAAGGCGACAACAAGATTCACACCCAGTTTGGGGTAAATTAAAGAGTTATTTGCGGAATGAGACCACAGAGGTACCAAAAATGCCAGCAAAGTTGGAATGCTTTCATTTGTTGCCAGACGGTTTGCTCTATAAGAAGGAGAGTCGGTCATTTGGCATAGGGGAAGTATTCCAAATTGTAGTCCCAGAAGATAGCGTTCACTCTGCACTTAGACTTGCTCATTGCTTACTGTTATCTGGTCATGGTGGAATCAAGATTACTTTAACTCGCGCAAGACGGTTTGCATACTGGCCCCAGATGGAGAGGGATGTCGTGGAATTTTGCAAACAGTGTATCCAGTGTATACGTTCGAAGCGTTCGGGGGACGCCCCAAGCCCGCTTCTCCGTTTCCCCGATGTCACTGCACCATGGGTCAGGTGTCATATGGATTTGATTGGTCCACTAAATAGATCAGAGGAAGGGCATTATTATGTCTTGACTTTCATTGATGCGATGACTCGATTTCTTATCACGGAACCATTAAAGTCTAAGTCTGCTGAAGAGGTGGCTAGGGTGTTTGTGGAGCGAGTTATTTGTGTTTACGGAACTTCACAACAATTAGTCACTGATCGGGGTACTGAATTTGTTAACAAAATGTTTCAGGAATTGGCACGCTTGTTGCACATGAAACATGTGAACATTACTCCTTATCACCCATCCTCTAATGGATTGGTGGAAAGGGCAAATGGTACTGTTATTCAGATAATACGTACCATGGTGGAACAGAACGCTAATCACTGGCATAGAATGGTACCAGTTGCTATGATGGCCTATAACTCTGGATATAATCGGACTATCCGTGATTCTCCTTACTTCTTGTTGTTTCTCAGAGATCCACAGATGCCTTATCATGTAGTGTAAGACCCATCTTTGAAGTACAACCTTGAGGATATGCCTAATTTATTTGCCGCCATGGCAAGAAAGGTTTTCGAAAGATGCCAGGACTTTCTTGATCGTGCGAGCACAGAAAATGAGAACAGAAGGGTGAAGCGATGTGTAATAAAACCATTTTTGGTAGGGGACCGTGTCTATGTGAAGACTGTCCCTATCAGGGGGGTGGCAAGGAAATTGCAACCTTTGTTTTCAGGACCCCATTGTGTAGTTGATCGAGTAAATGATGTTGTCATCAAAGTTCGTCCCATACAAGGGGGGAAAGTAACCACGTTACACACTGACAGGGTGAAAGTTGTTCCAGAGGAGTGTATTACTAGGAAGCAGAATCGTAATGCGAGAATGGCTTATCCTATTCATGAAGGTGGGGAGACTAGGGATAAAGGGGAAAATGAAGGTGAGGAAATAAATGAGGAAGAATGTATCCCAGGGCCTGTAACTGACTTTAGTTTGCCTTCTCCACAAATAAGTCAGGCTATAGGCAGTAATGCAACTGGCAACTGTGACCAGGCGAGTGCACTGAGTACGAGTCAAGGGCAAGCGACAGCTGAGCATCAAGGCCAAACACTGCCTCCCTCACCTCCCTCACCACACCACTCCACGCCTCACACTCCACCACATTGCAGATACAGTTTGAGGTCACATTCTAGTGTCCCAGACTACCCGTTATGTATGGACAGACCTATAGAGTATCAGACTGCACAAGCAAAACCACCTAGTGTGACTGAAACACAGACTGAAGTGACTGAGGAAGACACAGGAGACATGTAGTTTTTACAAAATGAATAAACGATAGTCAGGTGAACTTGTGGTTATAGTTTTACGAATCTCTTGCAGATGATTGCTTGGGTTTGGGTGAGTCCATCCCAACTGGAATCGATAGGACCACAAGAGGAGACACCTGCCAACTTGGGATTGGTGTTTTCACCTGCGGGTCGTTTGATGATCACAGGAAATAACTATGTAGTTCCATTTGTACTAAATAAGGAGGAGTTGTTCCAACCTCTACTTGTTGCTCGCGACTTGAGTGATGCCATTTTGTGGAATGCAGGCCACATGGATAATGGCAGCGCTCTAGTTGCCTCATTACAAACACTGTGCATGCATTTCAAAATAAATTTGATGCTCGTTATCAGGATTTAAGCAATTATATAGACTATCTCATGTCAGACCATCCATGAAGTCGTCGCTCTAACAGAGGTGCGATCGACATATTAGGGCAATTTGCCAATGTCTTGTTTGGAACAGCTACTCAACAACAGGTTGATGATATTCATGCTAGATTAGGGAGCCTTGAGACGATGTCAGAGAAGGAGAGATCAGTATTAAATGTTCATTCCAAGGTATTGAATAGCACAATAAGAAATGTGTCACACATGCAGCCAGCACTGTTGAAGATACAGAGGGCTGCAAACATTTCTTACAGTATCATAAGATTGTATTCACTGAAGACTTTAGAGTTGGAAAATGAGGTAAAGATGTATGAAGCGTTGTTTAACCTTCAACTCGCCTTGTCTGACATCATAGCTGATCATTTTAGGATTAAATTGGGTATACAAGAGATACTTCAGGCTAGGCTGAGTTTAGATATTGTCCCTAACGAAATCTTACTGGAGTTATTAGGGAATATATCACTCAAGGAGCCGGGTCTACTTTTCCCGGCGAGGCCAGAATATCTAGCACTGTACCATGATATCATCAAGGTTGTACCTCGAGGTTACATGTCAGCTGTGTGCCTTTATTTACTAATACCGGTGTTAGGTGACCCTTCTGATGTATTTGACATCTTTAGGATCACCTCACTTCCTTACAGTGTGCCTGCTACGGAGGTCTACGTGAAAGTACTTCACCAGTTTAATTTTCTTGCTTTCATGGAAGACCGCCTCCATTATGTGCTGTTTCAAGATTTCACCAGTTGCAGGGACCACCAGGACTTGGTGATCTGTGAACCTTTGGGATCAGTTTACCATGTTTCGACTCCTTCTTGTGAGAGTGATTCTTTTCTTAACAGAAACAATGCTACAAAGCTCTGCAGAAAAGAAATCCTAACTTCGTTCAGTCCAGTTTTTGTGAAACTGAAAAACCAGTGGTGTTTCTCCACTGCACAACCTTTGCAATTCACGTTGAAATGCACAGTAAATCCTATTAGGAAGACAGTGCAA
>JAGKTI010026410.1:0-13607 GCA_018397915.1 Birgus latro | reverse complement strand
CACTTCTTCCTCAGCTCTCCCATGTATTCGTTACCCATCCTACCCATTCTTTATTTAACCCCAACCACTCCTCGTCCTCACCTGCCACTCATCCCACCCTCTCACTCACTGTTTACACACCTTATCCCACTCACTCATCACGCCACCCACTCCATTTACACACCTTATCCCACTCACTCATCACGCCACCCACTCCATTTCACTCACTCTCACAAAGTCCACTGCTCCTTCATCTACCACACATTACACTTAACTTTATTGCATCCTCTCTATTCACTCAACCCACTCCTTCCTCATATCACACACTCCTCCCTCATCTCATTCATCCTCACCCCACCCACTCATCATTACCCCCCCCTCAACAGCGGCAGCAAGGGAGGGCGGGAGGGGTGGGGGTGGGTGGGGTGGGCGAGCTATGACTTCTGGGAATGAGATTAGGGTGGGGCGTGCCAGTTAACACGGGAGAGCCGGGCCTGCAATTAACAGTACGATCACACTGCATCCACCCACCCTGCCCCACCCAACACCCACCCTGCCCCACCCAACACCCACCCTCATAACCCCACGTATCTAACCCCACTGTTGACGCATCTAACCCCAACCATGCCACACTTGGTCTTGCCTAACGCTTGCCTGTCTAACCTCAGCCTGATCTTGCCCTACCTAATTTGGCACATATATCCAATCCACCTCCCACATAAATGCACCCACCATACACACCCTATTTCTCTCCACCATATCCAACCTCATCTTACCTCACCTAACTCCATCCCACCTCACTCGTCTGTCTCCACCTTAAGCCTACGTAGCCCCAGTCATAACCTCGCCTTACCTAATAATTGTAACCTAGCTTACCTGTCCTTAACTAACCCAAGTCCCCCCCCTTACCTATTACAACAACAGATCCACCCCACTCATTGTAAGTCTACCTATCCCACCACACTCCAGCCCATTCAACCCCAAGATCCGTCTGCTTACCCCACTTGCCTAACCCCATTGCCTATCTGTCTTGCTCCAATCCCGTCCTACCTATTCATAAAACAAATCCACTCCGTTTACCCTCGCCATAACTGTGCCTAGCCTATTTATTCCACCTCATTCTACCTCACCTCATCTTATCCTAACACAACCGTCTGCCCTTTTCACCCCAGCCCCATCCTACTTCCTCATTCTCTCTTAAATCCACTCAACCTATAATTGTTACTTGGCCTACTTATTCCGTCTCACTGCACCCCATCAGTAATTGTACCTATCCTACCTATCCCGCCTGACTCCACCGCATTTTACCTTACTCAGTTATCTGCCTATCCAATCCCTATCCCAGCCTCGCCTCACCTGATGCTGCCACATATATGCCTTCACATATAATCGTACACCTATTCATCCGACCTTATCCACCATAACACTAAACTATACCTACTTACAGCACCCGCGCTCGCAGTCAAGCAGGCGATGACTGCCCGACGCTCGCGCGTGCGTGCGTGCTCTTACCTTACATAATTGTGCTTTCCTAATTGTATCTTAACAGGATTGAGTCAGGCTCGTCCTGTCCCGTGTATTAAATCACTTTTATCATACGTATCCTTACATTTATTAACTGTTTTAGAACACAGTATTTCATTCGGTAGTGCATTCCACTGATCAATTTCCCTGTTTAGGAATGTGTGTGTGTGTGTGTATTTACCTATTTGTAGTATACAGGAATTGAGCTAAGCTCGTGTTTTCCTGTCACCATATATACATTTATCTGTGTGTGTGTGTGTGTATAAAATAACTCAAACACTTTTGATCCGATTTTAACCAAACTTGATGGAAGAGCTGAGTCAACCAAAGGGTTCTCACCTGACCTGACACAAGCCTGGTGGAAGTGATGAGAGTCAGGCGAGGGATAAACCTTTCATTTTTTAGAACAATAAATCAATGTTCAATGTCACATGGCAAGATCAGCTGAAACATCCAGTTTAAAGTACACTCTGTAGGAAGGTTTCGGGTAAGGCAAAGATGACGGGATTCGACTTGGAGAACCAATCAAAGACAAGAGTCAAAGGAAAAGATCAAAGGTCAAGGTCACACGATAAGATCAACTTAGTTTTTATACAGTTGAGAACAAACTTTGCAGGGGAGGGGGTTTAGGGTAAAGCAGAAATGAAGAGATTCGATATTGAGAACAATCATCAAAGGTCAAGGTCACAGGGCAAGGTCAAATGTTCCACCCTGATAATCAAACAGTTTTAATTCGACCTGAGTCAAACTTAATAGAGAGCTTGAAGATCAGTCGAGGATGACGAGATGACATTGTAGAACAATAATTCAAAGCCAAATGTTCGGCTCAGACTCAGTTGTAATGCATGGGTTCTACACTCTCTCAACGCTTCTCCCTGTTCTATCACACCTTTCCCGAGCCCTTTATGTTTTCTACCTATTTCATACTTTTTACTCTAACCCACTATTCCACCTTCCATATTGTACCTACCCGCCTCACCGCACCTGATGCAACCCCGCACCATAATACCCCTTTCCCATCCTGCCCCAGCCCATCTAGCTCAACCCAACGTCAAATTGCATGTCCCTAGCCTAACCCACCTTCCCCATCCTTCCCCATAACACCGCCTGTCTATCTTATTGTGTTCACCCCATCCACCCCCTTTTACTCCACGCCACACACACTTCACCTTAGATAGCACCTAATTGTCTTACTGCATCCAGTTCATCCCCATCGCTCACTCCACTGCACATAGCCCATCCCAACCCACTCCCCCGTACTGCATCGCTTCCGTCCCATCCAACCCCATTCCACCTCACATCTAAACCCTACTCACCCTAACTTTCGGTATTTTACTACACTCTCGACAGCCTCATTCCCATCTAACATGATCACATCTCACACTGTCCCACCCCCTCCTACATAACCACACCTGTCTGCTACGTCCCACCTCATACTGCCTCATCCACTCTTCCCCACCTCGACCCCACACTACCCATCATTCTACTTCACACTGCCCCACAGCACCCCACCCTAAATAACCTCACAGCCTCCACACCCCACACCATTTCATCCCCGCCCTTCCAGTATCACCCTAATCCACACTGCCACCCCACTACACCCCATTGTATCCCACCTCACCCCACACCCCACCCCAAGCCAACTCATCCCACACAACCTCACCACGCCCCGCCCCACCCCGCCCCACCTCGCGGACCGTTTAGTATCGGCGGAGTTTACTTGGCTGTATACAGGTTTAGTTGCCATAGCTTCCCTGCTCTGCTGCAGCTTAGCAGGATAGGTCCATTCCTCCCTTTCTCCCTGCCACACCACACCCTGCCACTCTTTCCCTGCACACACCCTGACTAATTTCTGCCTTGTCCCTGCTTCATCCCTGCCTTAATCACTTCTACAGTTTATATAATTACTCTCTGCCGCCTCTCCCCTGTCTCCGCTCTGCCTGTACCCTGCCACTGTATCCCTCTTCTGGTTTGGAATTATAGGTTCATTCATTCCCTGCCACACCTTCCCTTCTTTGGTGTGGCATTACTTGTTAGCTTCTCTCTCCCTTCCCCTGCCACATCACCTCTGCCAGATTAACAAATATCGCTACTCTGCCTCCGTCCTGCCTCTAACCTGCCTTTCCTCTGCCTGTACCCTGTCTTCACCCCGTCACCACCACTCATACCTCTCGCTGCTTCCACCTTCCATCTGCCCTTCCTCTACCCTGCTTGCCTTGTCACCACTCTGTCCCCCTACGTCTTCCATATCTCCACTTGCCTCCCCCTACCTCTTCCCGTCTCCGCTTGCCTCCCACCACCTATTCCCGTCTCCGCTTGCCTCCCTCTACCTCTACTCTGTTCCCACATTTCCTCACCTCTGACTCCACCCTGCGACTTCTCATCCTCTACCCTGCCTCACTTTTGCTTCTTCTCTTCCTATATCCTGCTTCTCTGCCTCTACCTTACCTGTTCTCTTCCTCTACTCTACCTCTTCTCCTCCTCTACCCTGCTTCTTCTCTTCTTTGTATACCTTGCCTCACCCCTGCCCCATCTCCTCCTCTGCCTTGTCTCCTCTCTTCCTCTACCCTGCCCCTTCTCTCCCCCTACCCTGTCTCTTCTCTTCCTCTACCCTGCCTCAATCCTGCCTCTTCTCGTGATCTGCTCTGCTCCACTCTTCCACTGCCTTAACTCTGTCATGCCTCACCTCTTCCTCCACCCTGTCTGACCCTCCATCTACCCTCCCTCCGCCCTGCCTCACATGTTTCTCCAACCTACCTTACTCTTCATCTACCCTGCCTTCACCCTCTTTCCCCTACCTTTTCCCCTCCTTCCTCTACTCTGTCCCTACCTGCCTCCACCTTGCCTCCCCTTACCTCTACCCAACCCCCCTGCCTCTTCTTTCCTCTACTTTACTCTTCCTGCCTCTCCCCTTCCATTTCTCTGCCTCCACCCTGCCTATTCCTTTCCCTTGCTTCATTCGCCCCTACAGTTTGCCTAACCACTTTCTGCCGCCTCTTTCCTGCCTCCCTCCTGCCTCAACCCTATCTCTCCAGAGCGCCAATTAATCCTCACCCTGACGACCTGCCTCACTCTCACTCACTCTGCCTCACTTTCACTCATCCTGCCTCACTTTCACTCATCCTGCCTCACTCTCACTCACCCTGCCTCACTCTCACTCACCCTGACACACTCTCACTCATCCTGACTCATTCTAACATCCTGCCTCACTCTCACTCATCCTGACTCACTCTCACTCACCCTGACTCACTCTCACTCACCCTGACACACTGTCACTCATCCTGACTCATTCTCACTCACTCTTCCTCACTCTCACTCATCCTGATTCACTCTCACTCATCCTGCCTCATTTTCACTCATCCTGCCTCACTCTCACTCATCCTGCCTCACTCTCACTCATCCTGCCTCATTTCACTCACTCATCCTGCCTCACTCTGACTCATCCTCCTCATTTTCACTCATCCTGCCTCACCCTCACTCGCCTTGCCTCAGTCTCATACACCGACTCACTCCCACTCTCCCTTTCTCACTCTCGCGCATCCTACTTCACTCTCACTCACTCTCCATTAGTCTCGGTCACCCATTCTCACTCACCATTCTTCACTCTCACTCATCCTGCCTGACGCTCATTCATCCTGCCTCGCTGTCACTCACTCTGCCTCACTCACTCATCCTGCCTCACTCTCACTCATCCTTCCTCACTCTCACTCTGCCTCACTCTCACTCACTCGTCCTTCCTCACTATCACTCACTCTGCCTCACTCTCACTCAACGTGCCTCACTCACTCATCCTGATTCACTCTCACCTACCCTGGCTCTCTCTCATTCACCCTGCCTCACTCGCGTTAATCCTTCCTCGCTCTGCCTCACTCTGCCTCATCCTACCTCAGTCTTCTTCACCCTGCTTCACCCTGCCTGATGTGACTCCCCCTGCCCTGTTTTCACCCACCCTGCCTCACTCTCCCTTACCTTCAACCAGCCTTGCTCTGACACATTAACACCCTGTCTCACACTAGCACTCTGCCTCACCCTGACTCACACTAACACTCAGCCTCCCCTGCCTCACTGTTGCACCCCGTATCACGCTAACACTATGCCTCACATTAACACCCTGTCTCACCATAACTCACACTAATCCTGCCTCCCCCTGCCTTACTGTTTCACCCTGCCAAATTCTGCCTCATCCTAACACTTTGTCTCACCCTAACACCCTAACTTTTCCCTCACACAAACACCCTATCCTACTGTCTCACCCTGCTTCACGCTAACACCTTGCCTTACTAGTCCATCCTCCCTCACGCTAACATCCTGTCTTACTATCTCACTCTGCCTCACACCGTTTCCTAACCCCATGCCCCACAGTAACACCCTGCCTTACACTAATGCCATACTTCACAATAATACGCTTCCTCACAGTAACACCCTGCCTCACACTGGCATCCCGTCTTTACATTAACACTCATCCATACTGTCTCATCCTGCCTCATGCCCACCCATCGTCACCCTGCCCCACACCTGCTCGCTGCCTCACTCTGACTCACACTTCCTTGCTGTCTCACACACACTAACTCACTGCCTCACTCTGACTCACACTTCCTACACCCTTGCCTTGCCTCACTCGCACTCCTGCCTCACCCCCTTTCATCCTTGCTGTGGCTCTCCCTACGTTCACCCTGACTCCTGCCACACCCTGCCTCACCCTTTCTCCATCCTCACCCTACCTCATCTTCAATACACCCCACTGCCTCACCATACATCACTTTACATCCCTCTGCCTCACCTTACCTCACCTACGATTCATCCTTCTACCTCACCTACAATACATCCCTCTGCCTCACCTTACCTCACCTACAATACATCCCTCTCCTCACTTTACCTCACCTCCAATACATTCCTCTCCTCACCTTACCTCACCTACAATACATCCCTCTGCATCGCCTTACCTTACCCAGGATACATCCCTCCTGTCTCAGCCTACCTCACCTCCAATACATTCCTCTGCCTCACTCTCCCTCCTCCTACCTCACTCCGCCAGATCCAGTGTTTGACAGACTTACAAGGGCTCAGGTGGTTAGGGGTCACCCAAGGTCACAGGGAAGTCCACATAGAGTGAAGGTCACATACTCACAAGACTCGTTACGTACTGTACTAACAAATGGAGCTGCAATACTGTATTCACGAGAGAGGTTACTATACACACAGAAGAGGTTCCATACACGTACTCAAAGGAGAGTTGGCATACTCAAAAGGTCACGTGCTAACAGGAGAGGTTATATACTCACAAAAAGTCACGTACTCACAAGAGAGAATTCATATTAAGGGTCACAAGAGGTTCTACAGTGCCGTCCAGCAAAGTCACACACAGGATCACAACGGGTTAAACAGGATCGCATCGGGATTCACTGTGTTTCATCTGGTCAGTCGGGATCACACCAAGTTACATTATATCACAGAGGGTCACACTGGGTTACAATAAGTCATAATGGGCCAGAGTGGGAATCAGAGCAAAGTCATGTCACATTCAAGTCACAAATTCACAGTCACTGTGTCACAATAGGTCACACTCACAAAAGATCAGTCATAATAGGTCACACAGGGTCACAATGGGTCACGTTCACAGTAGGCAAGTCACAATGGGTCATACAGGGTCACAATGGTCCACGAAGGATCATAATGAGTCACACAGGGTCACAATGGGCCACACAAGGTTGCAATGGATCACACAGTGTCACGGTGGCAATGGGTCACAGTCATAAACTCACAATTGGTAACACTCACAACAGGTCACACAGTGTCACAATAGGTCATACAGTCAGTGTCACAATGGACCACATAAGGTCACACAGCGTCAAAAAGGGCCATAGCTAAGGCATAATGGGACAGTGGGGCACAATGGATCACACTGGGTCATAGTGGGCCACAATGGGTCACACAAGCTCACCCCCTCTGACTTCCTCATGGATGACATTAAAATTTCTTCAGCTGATGTGTTTTCTGCCATCACTGGCTTTAACCTTAACGAAGCATATGGATCTGATGGGATCCCTCCTGTTGTCTTTAAAACCGTGCTTCTGTGCTTACACCCTGCCTAGGTAAACTCTTTCGCCTTTGTTTGTCAACTTGTACCTTTCCTTCTTGCAAGAAGTTTGCTCTCATTCAGCTTGTCCCAAAGAAGGGTGACCATTCTCAGCCCTCTAACTATCGCCCAGCTGTTTCAACTTCCTGTATTTCTAAAATTATGTAACCCATTCTTAACAACAACAAAAATAAAGTATCTCTACTATTATAACCTTTCCGATCGTCAGTATGGGTTCCACCAGGGACGTCCCACTGGCGATCTTCTCTCCTTCCTTTCAGACTCTTGGTTATCCTCTTCCGGGACTTTGGCGAAAGCTTTGCACTTGCACTTGACATCTTAAAGGCTTTCGACCTAGTGTGGCATAGTTAATTTCCAAACTGCCCTCTTACGATTTCTATCCCTCTATCTGTGCCTTTACGTTTAGCTTCGTTTCTGGTCGTTCTACAGCTGCTGTTGTAGATGGCCGCCGTTCATCTCCTAGGGCTACCAAGAGTGGTGTTCCACAGGGTTCTGTCCTATCACCAACTCCCTTCTATTCATCAATGACCTTCTAAGCTGTACATCTAACCCTATCCACTCACTCGCTGCTGACTCCACCCTTCATCTTTCCATCCGCTTCCCGCAGCATCCATCTCGGCAGTTATTTCAACAAAGAAGGGATGAGGCTGTGGCACACCTAATGTCTGACTTGGCTTATAGCTTTGACTGGGGTAAAACTAATCTTGTTTTTATTGTAGCAAAAACTCACTCATTATATTACCACAGGAGTGTCTTCGAATATTTAACAATTTCCAACTCAATCCTGCATCATCTCTGAACATACTTCGGGTTACATTCTTTGGAATTTGTCTTGGACAGACCATATTACCTCTCTTGTAAAACTTCCTTCCAAGAGATTAGGTGTGCTAATCCGACTTCGTGCCTTCTTTACCCCTGCGCAATTGCTGACTTTATACACGCGGGTCTTATTCGCCCCTGTGTAGAGTACAACTCTCATGTGTGGGGAGGCTCCCCACATACAGCTTTTCTCAGCAAGGTGGAGTCAATGGCTTTTCATCTCATTAACTCTCCTCCTTTTACTGGCCCCCTGCAGCCTCTGTCTCTTTGCCGTAAAGTTGCATCTTTATTTCTTTTCTATCGCTACTTCAATGGTCACTGCTCCTCTAAACTGTCTGCTTGAATCCCTCCACCAGTACGGTGGGCGCGTATCACCTGTCCAGCAAGAAACTCTCATCCCTTTTCTGTCCAACTCTCATATGCAAAAGTTAATCGTCTCCCAGTCCTTCATGAATGCAACCGGTCAACTCTGGAACTGTCTACTTCTGTCTGTGTTTCTTACTGTCCATGACTTTTAATTGCAGTCTCGATAGCGTGGTCGTAGATACTTGTAGGGAGATAGGGACGTCGATTGTGGATCGTTAAGCATAGCCAGAATGAAGTCGTGAGACGTAGTATCAACAAGGTGAGTTACAGCACTCGTGGGTTACGGAGTTTTATTGTACAGTTATATTGAATAGTGATTTACAGTGTAACTTAGCGTGACGGCCAAAGTCTCCTAATGATCCTAGTGTCGGGCCTACTCTTCTTGGCCTTCTCTCCCCTTTCTGATCTGAAGGGAATCTGTCCGACATTATATACAGCTTGGAGAGGATGTTTGGTGAGGTAGTAGTGTCTGAAAGATATCCTGTTCATGTGGACTTCCACATATTTAAATATGTCATGAAATTCTTGGTTGTCTGGACTACGAGGATGTTTGAAATACATCATATGTTAAGGATTCTTGATGGTCTGGGACAACAAGATTGTGGATGTGAATGGACATTCCTGGTGAGAAGCTGTGTATGTTTCCAGCAGACACTACATCCTGTACATTGTGTTTATGAGATATATACTAATGCCTATATAATGTCTACAGTGTGTCCAGACATCTCGAAATGATCGGATTTTTAATTCAACTCTCTATTACCTTGCTTTTATTTTTTCTTGGACGGAACAATCTTGCAGGCTTCTAGCCTTTGGTTCCTTCTTCTCTGTATAAAAAAAAAAAAAAAAATGGGCGCAGTGGGACAGTGGGGCACACTGGATCACATTGGGTCAAGCTAGGTCACAATGGGTCACACTAGGTCACATTGGGTAACACTGGGTCACAGTGAGTCACTCAGGGTCACAATGGGTCACTTACGTCACAATGGGTCACACAGTAACAAGGGGACAGACAGTGGGTCACACAGAGTAACAAGGGGACAGGCAGTGGGTCACACTGGGACACTCACTGGGACATATGGAGTCCCACTGGGCCACAATGGTTCCCACTTGGCCACAGTGGGTCAGTGGATCACACCAGGTCACACATGATCACACTGAGTCACACTGGAGTCACAATATGTCACACAGGGTCACTTGGGATCAGTGGACTACACAGGGTCACTGGGTCACAGTGGATAATAATGGGCCACAATGGTTCACACAGGGGTCAGAATGGGTCACAGAGGGTCACACTGTCGCACTGGAGTCTCAGTGAATAACACATGGTTACAGTGGGTCACACAGGGTTACAGGAACACAATGTGTCACAACGGAGTTTCAGTGGATTACACAGTCACAATGCGCCACACAGAGTCACATTGGGTCACACAGGGTCACAATGGGCCACACAGCGGGTCACACAGGGTCACAATGCCACACAGTGGGTCACACAGGGTCAATATGGGCCCTGGGTCACGGTGGGTCGCAACTGGTCAGACAAGGTCACATGGGCCACACAGTGAGTCATACAAAGTCAAAACGGCCATACAGGGTCACAATGGGTCATAATGGGCTACACAGGGTCACAGTGGGTCATAATGGGCAACACAGGGTCACAGTGGGTCATAATGGGCTACACAGGGTCACAGTGGGTCATAATGGGCCACACAGGGTCACAGTGGGTCATAATGGGCCACACAAGGTCAGAGCGGATCACAATGGCCCACATAAGGTCAAAATTGGTCACACAAAGTCACAGTGTGTCGGACTGGAGTCACATTGGGTCACACAGGTCATAAGGGACCACACTGGGTCACAATGGACCACACTGGGTCACAGTGGACCACTCAGGGGCAAATGGGGTCACATCAAGCCACAATGGGTGGCATCGTCATGCTGAATTATATTTGGTTACATAAATCATACAGCGTCACATATTGATCACGTAACGTTAAAAAGGATGAAGCCGAATCGCACACCTAAGGTGACAGTGGGTCACATCTGGTCAGGGACATACTACGCCATTTCAGGCAACACCAACGAGCCACATAATAACGCTCTGTCTCGCGATCACAACACAGCGTGTTATGCGGAATTACACAGGGTCATATGAGATCATGCAGGGCCACAGTGGATATCACATAACATGGAATTACACGAGTTTACTTTAGGTCACACTAGGTTATGTGGATCACACACTGGATCACATGGCATCACGCTGAGTTACATGGATTCATACTGAGTTATAGCTGTTTGCACTGGGTAACATGGCTCATATGGATCACACTGAGTCACAAAAGGTCACACTGGGCCACATAAGAGCCACAGAGAGAGAAGGGGAGGGGAGGGCAGGGCAGCAGAGCCGTCCTGACCACTCCACTCCCTAAATCCTATTTTAATGGTCCACACAGTTGGGAGGGGAATGGTGAGGGGGGGAGGGAGAGAGGGAAGGAGAGACAAGGGGAAGGAGGGAGGAAGAGGGGTGGAGAGGGGAAAGGAACGGAGAGTGGGAAAGGAGAGGGGAGGATTGGTGAGAGAATGGAGAGTGAACGAAAGTGGAGTGGAACAGAGTGTATAGAGAGAGAGAGAGAGAGAGAGAGGGGGAAAAGAGAAAGAGAGATAGAGAGGAAGAAGGAAAGAGAGTAGAGGGAATGGAAAGGACAGGAGAAAAGAGGGAGAGAAAGAAGGAGAGGAAAAGGGAGAGAGAAGTGAAAGAAGATAGATAGGGTCAGACAGGAAGAGGGGAAATAAGAGGGAAAATGAGTATGAAGAAGGGACGTGGAATGGTACGGCGAGCGAGAGAGAGAGAGGGGGGGGGGGGGGGGATAGAACAGGCAGTGAGGAGAAGGGAAAAGAAAAGGGACAGGGAAGAAAAACAGAAAGCGGCGGGGAAAAAAAGAAGGGGGGACGATGCAAGAATGAGAAGAGAAGGAGAGGTGCAAGAAGGACAAAAGACACAGACAGGGAGAGAGAGAGAGAGAGAGTGGAATAGAGGAGGAGAGTGAAGGGAGAAGATGGGAGGGGAGAGAAGGAGCGTGGGAAGGTGAAGTAACTACTTATCAGACAGAACACAGTCAGTTCGTATAAATAATACAATATCCTCTAAATTAAATGTGCCATATGGGGTCCCTCAGGGCTCTATCTTAGGATCCATATTATTCAGTATATATGTTAATGATATGCAAGAACAGTTTTATAACAGTACCCTAGTACAATACGCCAACGATACCCAGTACCTTCACAGTGGCTCAGTAAGGGAAATTAATCAATTAATACACAAAATTGAAGTAACTTTGAGTAAGGCCAGAATGTATTTCCTTCAAAACGGACTTCTGCTAAACATAAACAAGACGCAATGCATCTTCATAGGTACACGCCAGTTGATATCACAAATAACTGATGACATCACCATTCATTTTCATGACACCACACTCCAACCAACTAACACCGTGAAGAACCTTGGTGTTTATATGGACCGGTACATGACCTTTAATAGTCACATAACTGAAACAAGCAAGAGAGTAATGGGAGCTCTAATTTTTATTAATAGAATAAAACACTATTTTGATAAAGATACTCGTGTAATCATAATCAGATCACTAGCATTAAGTCACTTAAACCATTGTAACATTATTTGGGGTAGAACCAATAACACTTTGCTTGTAAAAGTACAGAAACTACAAAACTTTGCTGCCAAAGTTGCAGACGGAAGAGTCAGGATGTATGATCATGTTACCCCCATTCTTAGAGAACTTCAATGGCTAACCGTAGGTAATCTAACAACACTAAACCTATCAGTAACTATATTTAAAAACCTACATAATCTCCTCCCAGAGCACATCCTGTCTCTCCCGACCGTCAACAATATAACCTGCAGCACAACCAGGCAACGAAATAATTTATATGTTCCAAAAGTTAACACAGACACGGGGACCAGATCATTTTAAATAGCAGGTCCTAAACTCTGGAATGAGCTGCCATCATACATTAAAGAGTCCCACAACCTATATATATTTAAAGCAAAACTAAAAAACAACCTACTAAGCAAACCTTAGTTGTATGGCCTCACAACTAAGAACAACAACTCTGCCTCAATGTACTCTTGTCCTAAACCATATACTGTATGTACAATATGCACCGTATCATTACATTTACTGTTAGCATGTAAGTACAGTGTAAGAAGAATAACCACATTTTGTGGAAATAAAGGTTTTTAATTTAATTTAATTTTAAAAGTAGAAGCGAGAGGATTTGACTGAGGGTAAAGGGAGAAGAGAAGAAACGAAAAAGATGAGGGAAGGAATGGAGCGCAATAGGAGGTACAGAAGGCTGGAAGAGCAAAGTGGAAAGATTTGTAGGTTGGAATGAGTTAAGAGAGAGAGAATAAGGCAGAGTGGAGAATGGAAACGTTAGAAAAGCCTTGAACCAGATAAGGGTAAAGAGGGGAAATAAGGACAGCGATAGAGGAAAAATGGCTGAAATAAAAATATCAGCTACTATAAGAAACTGGCTGCATGGATATCTTTGCAGCATCCACAAGGGTGGCCAGATATTGTGCTTGTCCCTGACTGTGTCACTTCCTCACACCCTCACTGAGTTACTGTACTTTCTAGAAGAATGGGATCCAGGCCTTGTGAGAGGGGTGTTGGGAAAACAAAATTTTGCACAATGATAGACCTCTCCTTGGGCCAGGTTTGGGCAGGGTGAGACCCCCGAGGGCCGCCCTCAATGTAGGAGGTGGCCGACGGGTGTCCCACCCAAAACCGTTAGGCACGGCCTT
>JAGKTI010026409.1:0-13607 GCA_018397915.1 Birgus latro | reverse complement strand
TACTCCAGGACTTTCCTTCAACCATCAAGAGAGGGGTGTTACATTTTAATATGTGTACATTTCCTGAATGCTATACTTTACGATGGTCAAAATATATTTACAGATACGTACATAAGAGAGATATATGTTTACCTACCCATGTAAGATCAGTCACATTCATGCAGGATAAATACAGAGGCACATAATTATACTACATTCAGATATATATATATTTACCAGTTAACATTAATTCAATCAACAGGATAAACACGTTGGTACAGGCAATGAAAGAGGTATGGCTACCCAGATATTCGATATAATTAAATAACAGGGATCCTCTTTTAAGGTCTTTCTCACATATTTCGGTATGTCTGGTAATTCGAGTAACTATTAAGTCAGAACATTCATGCATCATAAGACCTCTCTTAAAAGGGGCATGGGCAATTTATGTTCTCCTTTTATGCAGCTTCTGGAAAACTTCAAAGCTTCGTATTGTTACGAAGGGGGATTTGCCAGTTAGGTGTTCGAGAATCTTCCCGATGTTTACAGAGTTCCGGTATCGGTACGAGTCACAGTTGCCAGTTTGCCTGCTGTTAGTGAGCGTAGTTATTTCGTAAGTTATGCATTAATTTTTAGACACTTTTTCTCTATAATGTTTAATTTACGTGATTGTTCGTTAAACTATGTAATTTAATTTATGTTTGGTAATTGATTTAGAGTGTTATGCAATGTAAGAAGACCGGCGTATTTTGGATGTCTCTTAGTTGGCACCGTCGAGTTCGTGCTAGAAGTTTCCTGAATAATGCAAGCTTATATAAGGAAGGGGATGAGACACTAGCAGTCTGAAGGTTTTTATTTGGGCCTCGGTCAGCTTGAGTGAAGTTTTGTTGGGTGTCGGTACAGTGTCAGTGAAGTTTGTATATTTTCGGTACATGTGAAAGCAGTGAAGTGTTATTGAAGTTTGTGTAATTTCGGTAATTGTGAAAACGAAGTGTAGTAACAGTGAAGTGTTGTCAAGCATTAAGTGCGAAGTGTTGTCAAGTATTAAGTGCAATTGCAGTTAGTAATGTTTGTATAGCTCCAGTGCTGGTGGGAAAAGTGAAGTGAAGTTGGAAAGCATTAAATGGAGTTATTTGGAAAACAAAGACAGTGAACTTTAAGAAGCCAGTGTTTATTTTCGCCTCAGCTGATCTTGTGTACTGTACACCTAAAGGCTGACCATAGGAAGAACAACTCACTGGGCAACGTCCTTCCTATACTGAACTACTGCTGTTGGAACCTGTGGCAGTGTGGGAACTGGGGACGTAACACTGGTGTCAGGAACTGGGATTAAGTGCTGCAGTGACTCTAATATTCTTCGACATGGTGCAAGGTGGTGTGCAGACAAGATCCCGAGCTGGGCAGGAAGAGGTGACCCTGGCTGCAATTATGAAGTTATTACAAGCTTCACAGAAAGACCTCAAAGAACAATGAATACAAGCACAGAAAGAACTATTACAGGCACAACGTGAAGAACAGAAAGAAGAACAGAAAGAGCTCAGGAACGAAATCAAGGCACAGAGTGAACAACTAGAGGCACAACGTGAAGAACAGAAAGAGCTCAGGAAGGAAATGAAAGAACAATTACAGGCACAGAACGAAGAACAGAAACGACGACATGAACAGCTTCAGGAGGCATGACAGGAGCAACAGAGGGAAGTACAACTTGAGGGTGCAAGGACAGCTAGATGCATTCATGGTGGAAATAAAGGAAGAACAGGAACAATTGAAAGAGGAGGTATACGCTGAGCTACGGCAGCAGAAGTATGAGGTGAGCAATAATGTGATGGAGTGTAAACAGCATGTAGACGACCAGTTGAAGACAATTAGTGAGAAAATAGTGACGGAGTGCAGACAGCATGTAGATAGTCAGTTGAAGCATGTAGATGACCATGTAAAAATAATTAGTGAGAAAATGGAGGCTGTAGAGAAATACTGCACTGCTGAGCCTCAGGTTAGTGTACAGGAAGCATATGAAAGGAATGGACAGTGTATGGTGAATCTTGACGGATCCCAGGCATTTAAAGGTACCATTACAGGGTTGAATAATAAGAATGTAGAAGTTTTAAGTTCTGGCCTTAATTATGATGCCCCAGTTTTTAGACCCCAAACAAGTGAAATGAGTGGCTACAATGGGGGTCCAATTAAAAAGAAACCTCAAGAATTTGATGGTAGAGTATCTTGAGAAGCTTATCGTGCACAGTTTGAGTTCCTTGCTGGGATGATAGGCAGAAGGCAGTGCAGCTTGCTACTAGCCTTAAAGTTGCCGCAATGGAAATTCTAGGCCAGATGTCAGTGATGGAGAGGAACAGTTATCAGTCCCTAGTAGAAGTGCTGGAACACAGATATGGAACCATGTACCAGACTGAGGTTTACAGAGCAAGACCCCGGAGCCGTGTACGGGCTCGAGGAGAATCCCTACAGCAGCTTGCTCATGACCTGGAGAGTATCCCATATAAGGCGTACCCTGGAACAGCACCTAACCTGTTGGGTATTCTACTGAGGGACCAGTTCATCGATGCTCTTGACAGTGTAGAGTTGAAAGTGCAGGTGAAGCAGGCACAACCCAGAAGCATGCAAGACGCACTTGCCAGGGCTCTAGAGTTTGAGTCCTATGTCAGGTCAAGTCCGTCCACTTTTCAGACAGGTCGTAGTGCAGGATTCAAGGCAAGAAAGGGGCAGGTATGTGATATGGAAAAATTTGAGGGAAGTTGCTGGTACCGTGGGAAGCCAGGACACAGAAAAGATGACTGCTACAAGTAGAAGAGGGAACAGGAGAAGACCAATGGAGGTTGCTGGTTCTGTGGGAAGCTGGGGCACAAGAAGGAGGATTGTCAGAAATGGAAGAAGGAGCAAGAACAGAGTAGTGCAAGGAAGTCTTCAGTTGTAACAAGAGCATGTTGGACATGTAGTGAGGTGGGACACTTCAGTTCTGAGTGTCTGAAGAAGAAAAAGGATGATAAGAAGAAGGTTGCAGAAGACCAGAAAGAAGCGGAAAACTAGTGGAGGCTGGTGTGACGGGGCAGCCACCAGCCAGCTTGTCCCAAGTAGTCCCACTGCCGAGAAAATGCAAGAGAACAGCAATCGACAGTGTGTGAATAGATGGAAGGATAGATGGAAAGAAGTGTTCCCTGGTGATTGATTCGGCCTCAGAGCAGACTTTTGTGAGGCCTGATGTGTTACATCATCGGTTTCTGCCTGAGTCATCAGAACAACTGTGTGGCATAACTGGGCACTGTGCGGAACTGAGGGGACCCCTTGATGTCCAGATTGAAGTGGCAGGGCAAGAGGCTACTCTTCCAGTTTACGTGGCCGACATGGAGGATCCTTGTCTTCTGGGTCTTGACTTTCTGATGTCCATGGGGTGTGAGCTGGACTTCTGCTCCATGAAGCTGAAGGTTCGAGGAAGGTCAGTTCCCGTCACGGCAGTGAAACGTACCATTTCTGGTGGCAAGGTGAGGGCGCTCCGCACTACAGTGATACCCCCAAAATCAGAACTGTTGCTCCAGTGTAAGGTAAGTGGGTCTCTTGTCAGCCGTATAGAGGTTGTGGAGCCGAATGTCCGGTGCAAGACGAAGGCCGGAGTGATGGTGGGGAGAGCACTGGTGGAAACAGGTGCACATGAAGTGCCAGTTGTGGTGGCCAATTTCTCCCGTGAGCCACAGAAGATCAACGAGGGGGAAATTGTGGGACTGTGCCAGGCGGTGGACCCTGAGTGGCATCAGAGGAAGGCCTGTAAAAGGAGCGTAGTCAAGGAAGACGGGTACTTGCCAGACCACCTACAGGACCTATTTTCAGGGAATAGCCAGTGCCTGGATGGCTTACAAGTGCTGAAGCTGAGGCAGTTGCTGACGAAGTTTGCTGATGTCTTCTCCACTGGAGACCTAGACCTGGGGTGCACTGACCTGGTGGAGCATAGTATAGACACTGGGGATCACCGCCCGTTTAAACAGCCAGCATGGAGGATGGCGCCAGCCCAACGGCAAGAAATGGAGACGGTGATGGAGAATTTCCAAAGTCAAGGGGTAATAGAAAAGTCCAACAGTCCTTGGGCATCAGCAGTGGTTCTGGTAAGGAAGAAAGATGGCTCAGTAAGGTGCTGTGTAGATTATCGAGCCCTGAATGATGTGACAGTGAAGGATGCATACCCCTTGCCAAGAATTGATGACACCCTGGATGCTCTGTCAGGTGCTAAGTGGTTCTCCACCCTAGACATGAAGGCAGGATATCATCAGGTCAAGGTTGCAGAGAAGGACAAAGAGAAGATAGCCTTTTCATATGGGCGGGGTTTATGGCGGTTTAAGGTGATGCCCTTTGGCCTATGCAATGCCCCAGCTACTTTTGAGCATCTAATGGATCACATACTGGAAGGCCTCCACTGGCAGACGGCCCTCATCTATCTGGACGATGTAATTGTGTTTGCACAGACTTTCGACCAGGAATTAGAGAGGCTGTCGGAGGTGTTGGACAGGATCCGTGCAGCGCACCTCAAGCTGAACCCCAAGAAGTGCTACTTGTTTCAGAAGAAAGTAAAGTACTTGGGACACACCATAGGCGAGAATGGCATCCGTACTGACCCAGAGAAGGTGGCAGCTGTGGAAAACTGGCCGGTTCCAACTTGTGTGAAGGAGCTATGGAGTTTCCTTGGCTTGAGCACCTACTACCGGCGTTTTGTCAAGGACTTTGCGACGATAGCTGCACCTCTGCACAAGCTGTTGGGGAAGAGACAGAAGTTTGCATGGACAGCAGAGACTCAGAAAGCCTTCGACGAACTCAAACATGCATTGGCAAGTTCTCCAGTATTGCCGTACCCTGATCGGAGTCAGCCATTTATCTTGGACTGTGATGCTAGTGATCATGGTATTGGTGGAGTCCTGTTGCAGAAGAAGAATGAAAAAGAATATGTGGTAGCACATTATAGCAAGAAGCTCAGCCCACCGGAGCGGAAGTACTGTGTAACCCGTAAGGAGCTCTTGGCAGTGATGAAGAGCCTTGATTTCTTCCATCCCTACCTGTAAGGGTCAAACTTCATCATCAGGACAGACCATGCGGCACTCAAGTGGCTGAAAACGCTAATCGAATCCAGAAGGACAACTGACACGGTGGCTCAGGAAGCTAGACAAGCACAATTATGAGGTGCAGCACCGTCCTGAGCGCGTACATGGCAATGCTGATAGTTTGAGTCGCCGGCCTTGTGATCTGGAATGCCGGCAGTGTAGTAAAAAGGAAGATCATAGTAAGAAATGCAGCTGCACTGCAGTGACAGGCTCAACGTCAGATGAAGCAGACCTGAAGAGGATGCAGGAGGAGGATGCAGATTTACGGCCAGTGCTAGAGTGGCTGCAGCGGAGTACAGTGCGACCATCTTGGGAAGAAGTTTCTAGGTTGAGCCCCACAACCAAGAGTTACTGGAGTTAGTGGGACCTTTTACGTTTGAATAACGGACTACTGGTGTGTCAGTGGGAGACACCCGATGGCCTCAGCAAGTATTGGCAACTGGTGGTTCCAAAGAAGATGAGGTCAGAGATCTTGGATGAGTCCCATAGCCAGATCACCAGTGGGCACCTGGGAGTGAAGAAAACTCTAAGCCGGCTGCGACAGAGGTTCTACTGGATTGGCATGCGTCAGGATGTTGAAGAGTGGTGTCGGGCCTGTGATGTGTGCTGTGCCAAGAAGGGACCCAAGAAACGTGGGTGCGGCCCCCTTCAGCTGCACCAAGTGGGTGCACCAATGGAAAGAGTCGCGGTGGACATTGCTGGACCTCTGCCACTCACTGAAAGAGGAAACGGGTATATATGTGTCGTGACGGACTACTTCACAAAATGGCCAGAAGCCTATGCCACCCCTGATCAAGAGGCTGTGACTGTTGCTCAGGTGTTGGTTGACCAGTTCTCCTGTCGTTTTGGGATGCCACAAGAGCTACATTCAGACCAGAGTAGAAACTTTGAGTCTGCTGTGTTCCGTGAGTGCTGCCAGTTATTGGGGATCAGGAAGACCAGGACGACCCCACTAAGACCACAGTCAGATGGAATGGTGGAGAAATTCAACTGGACCCTAGGACAAGAACTGGCCAAGTACTACGTAGATGGACAAACAGAATGGGACCAGAAATTACCTGCATTGTTGATGGCATACTGTTCTGCATCCCATGAGTCTACCGGCTACACCCCTGCAAAACTGATGTTGGGCCACGAGCTACGCTTACCCGTTGACTTGTTAATGGGAAGACCACCTGGTGAAGAGCTGCCTACAGACACCACCGGCTATGCGAAGCACCTTCGAGAAAGGCTGGCTGAGGTACATCATCAAGTGCAAGGAGCCCTCAAGTTTTCAGGAGAGGTGCTGAATTATTTTTTTTTATTTATTTATTTATTTTTTAAGGTGTCCGACTCTGGGCATAGGCTTCACAACCTGCTACAAAGGCCCAGCAGTCCTCCTACATACCATACACCTCCACATGTCACCACTTCGGCGCTAACACCCACCGTCCATATTGAATACATGCTAGGGCTGTCTCATACAGGACTGGTGTATTGGTATTAGTGGGGGTATTTTTACGACATGTCGGCGGGACTTCTGGTAGATCAGTAAAGCCCGATTTAATGAAATTCAAATCCTTAAACTGTTCCCTGCCCCAGCGCGGCTTTGAACCTGGGTCCGTTGGGACTCCAGGCCACCTCTTTACTGATTAAGCCACCAAAGTGCAAGTATGATACCAAGGCAAGAGAGGTGAGCTTCAAGGATGGCAATCAAGTTTGGTTATACAATCCTCAGCGAAAGAAGGGACAGTCACCGAAGCTGCAGAACCCATGGGACGGGCCTTACACTGTGTTGGACCGCCTGTCAGACGTAACGTATCGGATTCGGGGAGGCAGGAAGTCTCGCCCAAAGGTGGTACACGTGAATCGCCTGTGGCAGTACCATGGGCCAGGACAGTACAGCTGGGGTGTCTCCGAGGGATCATGCTCCCCCGCAGCCGAGGATGTTGAGGAGGACCACGGAGCTGAAGTGCAAGAGGATGGTGACAGTTTCCCGAGGGAAGAAGTGAATCAGGAAGAGGACCAAGACCTTCCAGGAGGAGTGGACTGTGTGGAGGAGCAAGGACGTCATCGGAAGCGGCACAGAAGACCTGATTAGTTGAAGTATTATTATGTGTATAGTTAGATGTTTCATAAGGATTAATTATGTTTGTATATACTGTGTAGTTTTGTCGGGACGACAATGAACTAGGGAGGGGGTAGTGTTACGAAGGGAGATTTGCCAGTTAGGTGTTCGAGAATCTTCCCGATGTTTACGGTAGGCTAGTTCCGGTATCGGTACGAGTCAGAGTTGCCAGTTTGCCTGCTGTTAGTGAGCGCAGTTATTTCGTAAGTTACGCATTAATTTTTATGCTCTTTTTCTCTATAATGTTTTATTTACGTGATTGTTCGTTAAACTATGTAATTTAATTTATGTTTGGTAATAGTGTTATGCAATATAAGAAGACCGGCGTATTTTGGTTGTCTCTTAGTTGGCAACTGTTAACTGTCGCACCGTCGAGTTCGTGCTAGGAGTTTCCAGAATAATGCAAGCTTATACAAGGAAGGGGATGAGACACAAGCAGTTTGAAGGTTTTCCATTGGGCATCGGTCAGTTTGAGTGAAGTTTAGTTGGGTGTCGGTGCAGTGTCAGTGAAGTTTGTATATTTTCGATACATGTGAAAGCAGTGAAGTGTTATTGAAGTTTGTGTAATTTCGGTAATTGTGAAAACAGTGAAGTGTTGTCAAGCATTAAGTGCGAAGTGTTGTCAAGTATTAAGTGCAATTGCAGTTAGTAAAGTTTGTATAGCTCCAGTGCTGGTGGGAAAAGTGAAGTGAAGTTGGAAAGCATTAAGTGGAGTTATTTGGAAAATAAAGAGTGTCAACTTTAAGAAGCCAGCGTTTATTTTCGCCTCAGCTGATCTTGTGTACTGTACACTTAAAGGCTGACCACAGTAAGAACAACTCACTGGGCAACATCCTTCCTATACTGAACTACTGAAGTTGGAGCCTGCGGCAGTGTGGGACTGGGGACGTAACAGTATTAATATGCTCATGTGATTGCATTAGGTGAAATACATTGAGGTGGTTTGGGCATGTGAGAGGATGAAAAGTGAAAGACTAACGAGGAGAGTATATGTGAGTGAGGTGAAGGGGAGAAAGGGAGGGGGAGACTGAGGATAAGATGGAGGGATGGAGTAGAGAGGTATTTGAGAGAGAGGGGTGTGGGTTGTGGGAAGGACAGCGTCATGGCACGGGACAGGGCGACATGGAGGCGATTTGTTTGTGGCCATCTCTTACTGGATTAAAGCGTCTGGCTATAGATAGATAGACAGATAGTTTTAAGGGCTAGAGAGAAGTGTAGAGTGAAGAGAAGGGGGCCAGGATGAAGTGTAGGATGAAGTTAAGGGGATCAGGATTAACTGTATGGGGGGCAGGGTGAACTGTGGAGGCAAGAGTGAATTGTAAGGAGCAGGGGTCGAGTGGAGAGGGCTAGGGTGATGTGCAGGGGGCCACGGAGAAGAGTATGGTGAAATGTATGGGGTTAGGGTGAAGTGTCGGGGGTCAGGGTGAAATGTAGGGGCCAGGGTGAATTGCTGGGTAAAGGTTAGGGGACAAAGTGTAGTGTAAAAGTCCAGGGTAAACTGTAAGGGGAGTTGTTATGGGCAGGGGTTAGTGTAGGGTGAAGCGAAGGGGCAAGGATGACGGGTAAGGAGGTCAATGTGAAGTGTCAAGTGAAGTGGAGGGGTCAGGGTGAAGCGCAAGAGGTATAAATTCACGGTAATGTTCTCACATCAATGCATATTAGTACATGACAAACATTCACTCTACATTTTCTTTAGTGACTTAATTTCTCCAGTTAATTGTCAAAAATTAAAAGCTACTTGAATAATGGAGGCTAAAGTACAGTAAATAAAAATGTGCTTGTTTCTGTTCTCTGAATGCCTATAACGGTTCTTTTAACATTAGCACGTCTGGTATTATTCTTATATTAGTAACTGTATTGTTGTATGAAAACCATTCACCATACCTTTAGTACTGTGATTAATTAATTTTTCAACAAAATGTGGAAAATTTAAGAGTTAACTGAATAATGAAGACAGTAAGGGAGCGTGTGTCCTTCCAGACCTACGAGTCAACATCACAAGCGAACATTCAACCCTTCTCCCGGTATCTTGGATGGTCTTGCAGCAGCCCCTATTCTGTACTCTTCTACTTTTTCTGTACTAATTCCAAGGGCAAAGTGATCGCTGCATGTTGGTGCGTCACATCCTAACGTTCTCAGGTTTCTGTACTTGAATCTTTACAGTTCTCTACACTGGGTATGGGTATTGCCGTCTCTTGCTAGATTTACCTGTGCAGCTTACTTCTTCTGCTTACCAAAAAGAACTTCATTGGTCGTCTTCTCTCCCTCCTCTTTTCCACACAGATGGCTCTGTTGCTGCTTCTCTCTCAAATAAAACTGAACACTGCTAAAAAAAAATTGTCTTTACTTTTAGCATGGACGATCCTGATGCAGTTCCTCCGTCTTCTCCTCATTTGAATTCCTCATGCCTGATATACAATTCCCTCAAAAGTTTTACTTTCTGCCCTGAACGGACTCGACATTAATAAAGACTGTGGCCTTAATAAAGTCTCTCATGTTGTTCTCAAGGAATACATTTCTCTGCTGACACTCTGCCTCGACAGTCTTATTTTTACTTGTCAACTTCCACCTTTCTCTTTCGTTGGAAGTTTGTTCTCATCAGCTTGTCCCGATAAGGTTGGCTGCTATCATTTCTCCAAATATCACCCAAGTGCTTCATTTCTTACATTTCTAAAATTTTGGATTCTCTCTTCAACAGAATTAGTTTTAAATGTCTTTTTACTCATCGGCGCTTTCTGGCAGTCTCCTCGTATTCCTGTTAGAATCTTGGTAATACTCCTTCCAGGGGTCAGGAGAAACCTTTGCTATTGAATTATACATATCAAACGTTTCTGGCGCGGTTTAACACAAGTCTTTAACATCCAAACTGTCCTCATGAAGTTTTCGTTCCTTTTTGTCTTCAAGTTTCTTCTCTAGTCCTTCTGTAATTAGTTGTATGCGATCACTGTTCTTTTAAAGCTATCAGTAGTGGTGTTCCTCAAGGGTTTGCCCTTTTTTCAACTGTTTTCCTCTTATTCATTACTGACGGCTGTACTTAGAGCTATTCACTTATATGCTGATGAGTCCACGCTTCGCTTAAAACGTCCGTTTCTTGCTGTTGCCACCAAAACAGTCACTACAACAATCACAGAATGAAGCCCTGATATACCTGACTTCTGAATTGTCTCTCATTTCTGACCCATGCAAATGAAACTTCCTTTTAACGCAGTAAAAGCTTAATTCATCTGTTTTCTACACAAAACAGCCTTTCTCGTGACTATACCCTTACCTTCAACAACACTGTTCCATTCTTCATACTCGTAATCTTTCATTCTAACAGGCGTCTCTTTCCCCGTGAATATTTTGAAAAGCTCATACTTCTTCTCTCGCAAAACAGCATTGTAGGTATCAGGGGTGCTGAAGTGACTTCATGCTTTCAGTACTTTGTACAGGGTCCTTTAGCTTCCCCAGTGTGGAGTACAGCTCCCATGCATGAGGGATGGGGGGTGGGGGGGCTCACCACACTGCGTTTCTAAGCAGGATGGAGTCAAAGGCTTTTTGATTCATCAACTGTCCTCCAGTCACTGTATTTAATGTTACAGGCCAGGGACATGTGTAGGGTATAAGGAAAATTGTAGGTGTCAGAGTGAAGTGTAAGGGGCTTGGCCGCTAGGGTGAAGTGTAAGAGGCCTGGGTGGAGTTTAAGGGGCTAGGATGAAGTGTAAGAGACCATGGTGAAGTGAAAGGGCAAGAATGAAGTATAAGGTGAAAGGATGAAGTGTAAGGGACCTGAGTAAAGTGTAAGAGGGCCAGGGTGAAGTGTAAGAGGACAGGGTGATGCGTAAGGGGCCAAGGTGAAGTGTAAGGGGCCAGAGTGAAATGTAAGGGGCGTGGGTGAAGTATAATGGGACAAGGTAAAGTGTGAGGGATGTGGGTGAAGTGTAAGAGGCCAGGGTGAAGTGTAAGGGGCCGGGGTGAAGTGTAACGGGCCCTAGGTGATTTGTAAGGGGCATGAGTAAAGTGGAAGGGGTCAGGGTGAAGTGTAAGGGGCGTGAGTGAAGTGTAAGAGGCCAGGATGAAATGTAAGGGGTCGGGATGAAGTGTAAGGGGCCTGGGTGAAGTGTAACGGCCCTGGGTGAATTGTAGGGGACCAGGGTTCAGTGTTAGGGGCCCTAGGTGAAGTGTAAGGGGCATGGGTGAAGTATAAGGGGTCTGGGTGAAGTGTAAGGGGTCTGAGTGGAGTGCAAGGGGTCTGAGTGGAGTCTAAGGGGCCTGGGTAAAGTGTAAAGGGCCAAAGGTCAGGGTGAAGTGTAAGGGAGAAGGGTGAAATGGAGGGTGAAGCGTAAAAATACAAGGCGAATTTTAGGGGGACAGTGTGAAGTGCTGGATCAAGTTTAAGCGTCAGGATGAAGTGAAATGTATGGGGACAACGTGAAGTGTTGGGAATCAGAGTACAGTGCAAGGGTGAAGCGTAAGGTAGAGAGCAGGGGCCTGGATGAAGTGCATGAAGCCAGAGTGAAGTGTAAGAAGTGTGACGAAAGGGTGGAGTTTGGAACGCCAGGGTGAGATGTAAGGGCTCAAAGGAGGTGTATGAAACCAAAGTGACGTGTAAGGGACAAGGTGAAGTGTAAGAGGTAAGAATTAAGTGCTAGACTTGTATGTTGTGAAGCCGCATTTATTTGATTTTTCATTTAACATGTACGAGTAATTCATGATACCTATAATTTTGACCACTGTGCGTCGTGAAATGACGGCATATGCTTGCGTTGTTGCTCTAGATGCTTTAACAACGTTCTGAAAAAAGCCCTCACCATGCCCCCACCGGAAAACTTACAACGTTTACCTCCACAGGGTATATATCCACCACCCTTCACCACCATAATCCATCCTCTCTCGTACCCTCCACTCCACTCTGCCCACCAGCCAATTTGTTCCTCCCCGCCCTTGACATGCACATTATCAGTCTGCCTACAACACTCAGTTTCACAGGATATATTTCTACCAGCTGCTTCACTACCAATCACGAGTCTATTCTGCTCACGCACCCAACCCACCCACCTCGTCAAATCTCGAATTACCGGAATCGACTTATCACAGCAACCATTGATTTGCTCTGATATAGTGAATATTGATTCAATGACTGCCTCAATACCAACCGACTTACGGCACGTACATTCATAAGGAATAGGAAGGAATAGGCTATTTTTCCATCGCGCCCCGTCATCCACCATCATCCCAGCCCACCACGGCCACTTACTGCCACCCATCCCACTCACCTCGCCAAATCTTGAAAGACCTGAATCGTCACAGTTCATCAACCATTAGCTCCTAACAAGCTAACACTAGAAAAGTCATTGCCCGGTTCGAGTGTTGTTCTTAGGACATTATACCGGTTAACGGACTGTTAGCTGATAGTTGTACCAGCACAACACAGGTACGCGGTGGATGAATACCCGTGTTTTTATTTGTACTTGTAGACACCAGAGTTCATATTCTCGCCACCATGCCGGTCTTTCTAGTCTTTTCCTTAATGATTCATCAAGCACATTACGAGTACACGTTATTTTCTCGGATGCTATTTGTCTTGTATATCGACACAGACTACAGAAATACCATCCATGAATTTACCAACCTAACAAATAAAGAAATACACTGATAAGGAAAAGGCATAATAAGCTTCCTAACCCTACCACAATACCACCCCGGGACACAAAGTACAGTTTATGGTTGAGTGCCTTTGTTTTTGTTTGCAGAGGTAAAGATTCTCTCTCTCAAGCCTGGACATTACACATCGTCCTAATATCACACCATTAATAAACTCCCACCAGCCGAGGTAGAAAACTCGCAGATATAAAACACATGAAAATATTCCTAGTGAAATATTCGTCGAGGTGAACTGACATATACTGATTATCACCTCCTCCTTTAATTTTAAAATTTTAATTAAATCAGAGTTGTTTTTCTGTCTTAGGGTCTTCCCAAAAAAGAAATCTTAGCTGAGAGGAGAATTCTTGTTCCCGGTTGTCTCCCAGCAACATATGAAAATGATCTTTTAATCAAGTTTTTAATTCCGTTGCCACATTTTTATATTCTTTTGTTCTGCTTGCCGTCTTGTCGGGGTAAATTGTATACAGGCACCAGGCGTCTCCTCTCTCGTCACCCGGCATCTATCTGGGGCGTCTCAAGGGACTAATACTGGCTTCTATATCACCATTGCCCAGGATTTTCCAATATCATTTCCTCTCTTGCGTTACACAAAAATCGTGAGGGTAGAGGACGGGTAAAAAAAGGTATATTGGCGGAATCTGAATCATCGCACAGCCGGCAACTTGGGTAATACGCTGGAGGCAGACTGGTGCGGAGGGGAGGGAGAGGGGATGGGGAGGAAGAGGAGGCCGAGGGGGAGAAAGGGGAAGCGGGAGAGAGAAGGGAAGTGAAGGAAGGAG